>WAAB01022184.1:0-11901 GCA_013389865.1 Piaya cayana | reverse complement strand
CCAGCAGTGTGCCCAGGTGGCCAAGAAGGCCAATGGCATCTTGGCTTGTATCTGAAATGATGTGACCAGCAGGTCCAGGGAGGTTATTCTCCCTCTGTACTCAGCACTGGTGAGACTGCTCCTTGAATGCTGTGTGCAGTTCTGTGCCCCTCACCACAAGAAGGATGTTGAGACTCTGGAGCGAGTCCAGAGAAGAGCGACAAAGCTGGTGAAGGGGCTGGAGAACAGGCCCTATGAGGAACGTCTGAGAGAGCTGGGGTTGTTTAGCCTGGAGAAGAGGAGGCTGAGAGGAGACCTCATTGCTCTCTACAACTACCTGAAAGGAGGTTGTATAGAGGAGGGAGCTGGCAGGGGACAGGACGAGGGGGAATGGCCTCAAGCTGCACCAGAAAAGGTTCAGACTGGATGTCAGGAAAAAAACTTTTCATGGGAAGAGTCATTGGACACTGGCAGAAGCTGCCCAGGGAGGTGGTTGACTCACCTTCCCTGGAGGTGTTTAAGGTGGGCAAGGTCCTGAGGGATATGGTTTCGTGTTTGATAGGAACGGTTGGACTCGATGATCCAGTGGGTCTCTTCCAACCTTGTTGTTCTATGATTCTATATTGGACAAATGACCTTTCCCCCTGGAAATAGCTGGGAACCAATTTTTTGACAAAAAACAGAACCCAAATTTGAACATTTGGAGCCTCTGCTCCAGATGTTGAATGAAGATATTGCATCACTAAGGCAAAAAATTTATTTGTTCTGGTTAAAAAGAGCTCTATACCTTCTCTTGCTTTCTCTGCAGTTAGACAGGGACATGTGAAAGCACTGTAAGCAAAAGTAAAGTTTGTTGCTTCCTCCTGTGAAGGAAGAGCAAGTGCGTCATCCTCCACAGAAAAAAACCCTGGATAAAACAAGCTGAGACGCAAACAGAGCATATTAAAGACATAAGGTCCAAACACACCGCTTTAATTCAGAACTCTGGGGGTTTTAAAAAAGGTATGCAGTCATGACTCCCTACACTCAAGAACATCAGAGAAGCAATGCAGGGTTTCATATTCATGGGATGGATAATCACAATGCCCACTGGAAATGCAGAGGAGATCTGAGTATCAGTCCCAGTGACCACAACTTAACCCTCTTATGTTAGAGTGTCATTTAACACTAATGGCTAACTGTGCCAAATAACATTTTGTGAGGTAATCATCATAGTTAAGTGACATTAAAAATATCAATTTTTATCAAAATTATCACATCACCGAGATTAATAGGGGCAAATCACATTTGACTGAGTTACTGCTTCAGACTGTTCGTATGCTACTTCACAAGCCATGTTTAAACAAATCAGTTTAAAATGTATTTTAAAGTACCACTGTGCAAAAGCGCATGGGTCCTCTTCAAGTGCAACAGCTGCAGAAATGCTATTGCTGTGTGAAAAACAGCAGCACTTAAAAGGATTATTTTAAACCTGATGCAACATGGTATACTTGCAAAGCAAAACTCCTTTCTCATGATCTGTAGAACAATGCTGTATTAAAATTCTATCTTTAATTGTACAGCCTTCCAATCTTAAAATGTAACGAAGCTATGAAATAAAGAACAAAAAAACTCTCTTGATGAACCAATGAAGTGCTAATAACATTAACTTATAAGTAAATGCTCTGGAATATTAGGCTTTGTTGGTACAAAGTAAAATAAAATTAATTTTTTATATTACCGAATAGCTGCCACCCCGTGGCCGACTTCATGTATCACACCACTGATGAGGATTGCAGAGAAGAAATAGGTCAACTGGCTGACAGGCAAATTTACACCAGGCACCTGTTGATGTGGGCATGACAACAAAACAAAGCACACTAGGAAACCAAGAGGTAGAAAGACAAATCATCCTGCTCCTAAGCTAGCTGCTCTCACTCAACTTCTTTAGACACATAACAGAACAGGGGCTATTCTCACGCAGAACTATCAGTTTGTACCTCTTCTCCCAACTTAGTCAATGTATTTTAAAATACATCAAACATATATTCTCCTGTTGAAGGTTGAAAAGCTCTGTGGGCACAAAAGCATTCTCCCTGCCTTAGTCCCTACAGCCCCGACCAAATATGTCCTACTCTATATTAAGCTTGAGAAGTTTATAAAGATGTACGTAGACTTCCACTGAAAGAGGACAGGCTTGGCAACTGTGAGCATTAGTTTAGCATTAGTTTGCAACTCCCTGCAGCCAATCATGTAGTCATAGAGAAGATCCACACTTCAGAAAAATAAAAACCAAAAAATTGTGTGAGTCCTAAAGTTTTCAAAAACGAGACTCTAATTGGAACTGTCAGCCTCCCTTCCTTCTCCCTATCCAAATCACAAGACTATCCCACATTTACAAGGTAAAAAAAGGGGTAACTTTTGCCTATTCCAAGTTTTGGTAGTCTACAGGTGACAATTTAACTTTTCTTAAAAAGCACTTTAAATCACTATACTATTTTAATTTTTGTAAGATGCAGGCTCCTCATATTCCTCCTGCTTCTGTGGATTCCCGCTGCTCCCCAAGTCCTTCATTGCACTCATCATGAGACACCTACTCTTTCTACACAGTCGTAAGTGAGGGAATGAGGAACCATACCCTCTTTCCTCCTGACACACTTTCCTCCTGCCATGCTGTAGGCCACTCCAGTGGCTTGTTCTGGGACAGTTCTCCTGTCAGTTCCTCAGCTCTCCTCGCTTGAGGCAGGTCACACTCCAATACAGTCACTAACAGCTGTTGTGATCACAATTTGAATTGCAATCCAGCAGCAGAAAAGAGATGCTATGGACAGAAAATCCTGGCCTGTCTATAAGACTTTCTAAAAATTACCCTTGTGGCCTGTAGATCCAACTGAACCGATCCCATTTGATCCACAACCTTCATTCAGTCCTACACATTCCTCAATTACATGCATTCGCCTACCCATACAGAAGGGCTCTACAATAGGTTGATGCGACAAACTAGCTGAAAGAAAATCTTCAAAAGACTGTTTTCATTAATATTAAACCAAATCATTTCATAAATTCTGCCCAGAGTGTCATAGTGACGACGATATTTATCTTAATTGGCATGACTATAGTATATCATTGTACAGAGACTGCTACTCTTTATATGTTAAAAACATCCATTGCTGGTATTACAGCATCAGCTGGTGGCACTGATGCATCAGTTAACTGGCATTTCCAGTGGCTCTCTGCTCCAGACACATGAGGACAGACAGCAACAGCAAGGGTTGCCACCTTAATACCACCATGACTACAATCTGTTTGAGCACAGCACTGGGTGGTTTCAGACTTCATGCCAAAGATACTAGTTTAAGATTCACCTAAAAGGGAAGCTAATTATCATGAAGGGTTCTGAAATCATTAGCAGTATCTTGTTAATAAGCAATGTCATCTTATATATCATGGTCTTCTGGAAATGCCTTTAGTAAAACAAGACTCTTTAAACTACATCTATGTCTTTCTCACTTATGTCAAAAGGCAGGCAACACAAGAGGGGGCAGCTAAATTAAAACAGTCCAGTTACCTACAGGTGCATATTTTAGGTAATGTATATGAGTAAACAAAACAGGAAGTGTATAAAAATCAATAAAACAAGCAGAACTGTATCTCCCCCTCTCCATAGTCAAAGACTAAAGGCTAAACAAACTTATGTCACCGGCTAAAGCCAAATTTAAAAAAAAAACAACTAACTTGCTCTCCTCCAAGCAGTCAAACAATGCTGGTTGCTCAGAGCCCCATCCAACATGACTGCGACTGTTTCCAGGGATGGGTAACCTGTTCCAGTGTTTCACCACCCTCACTGTAAAAAAATCTCTTCCTTATATCTAGTCTAAAACTATGCTCTTCTAGTTTAAACCCATTACCCACTGTCCTATTGCAACAGGCCCTGTGAAAATCCCCTTTTTCTTATAGGTCTCCTTTAAGTACTGGAAGGCCACAATAAGGTTTCCCCAGAGCCTTGTCTTCTCCAGGCTGAACAACAGTATTTTACACGAGGAGAGGTCCTCCTGACTTGTTTTTCACCTCTATGTGACTACATATGGGTCACTTTTTTTGTGTCAATTTATGCTAGCACATTCCCTTCAAAAAGTATACTAAAACTCTTAAAGGCACAATTATACAACTCTGACCATTCAGAAAGGAAAGAATGAGGTAGGAAAGAGAGAACCACATGTCAGCTTATGAGAAGTAACCTGGCATTACAAGTACATTAGAACTAATGTGACATTCCATTATCCTTACACACTGTATCATTCTCAGTGCCAGTCTGTCTCTGGTTTGAATGCAGTGTACTGCCAGCAGGTACTCATAGAGGAATCAATTCCGTGTAGAAATTGTGGACATTTTTCTACATTACTGCTTTCAGAGGTACAATCCACACCAGGTTAATTTCAAAGGCTCATTTTTACTTTGTCACCCCTATGTTATTTTCTCAAAAGAGCAATGTATTGCAAATGACCACTTTACTCTAGTGTCACAAAAGTGGATAGATCCATATAATGATCTCAGAAACTGAAGATGTAAGGAAGACTTTTCTTGCTCCAGAATCTAACAGACATACATGCTTAGGATAGATTCTGTCCTCATGTAAATTAAAAATTTTCTGTCTCAAGTTCAACTTGTGCTCTATTGGGTGCACCACTGTCTGCTTCTGGTGATAATTTAGGAGCAAGCTGTGGACCAGGTAACTGCAGTCACTGCAGTGACAGTACCAGCAGTTTTCTCTCAGGTCCCATTGCCTACTTTTGCCAACACAGAATATATTTGCTATATTCACCCTGCACGTGCAAAATAGGCCCAAAGCATCCCAAAGGCCCTTAGTTCACAGCACATTTAGACTAGCTGCACGCAGTCAGTTTAGAACTTATGGAAGGGGGAAAGGCCTGTCACGGCAGCACCCAATTCCCAACTTCTGTTCAGTAGACTAGCTGAGTATTAAAAAGAATAAAATAACTGAGCATCCCTGTTTTAAGCCATGCAGTAGAAGGCAGAGCAATCTCACAGGACCTTCTGCATTTCTGAAAAATAAGCATACATTCTAGCCAGATACCACTCTTATGGAAATAAGGGTGGTTAGGAATCCTTCCAGGTTAAAACTGTTGTTAAGGGCAATGTCGGTTCTTCCATTACTGCCTTGCATAGAGACAAAAGACAGTAATTGCACTCTCTCCCATTCTGTGAAATACACTCCTTTCTAAAAGCACACAATATGTTGTCCAGCATCAGAAATCCATAAAACAATTAAAGACATTGTTACTACACCTTTGACTAAGTCCTGCCAGAAACAGCACTTTCAATTTCACACTGTAAACTCACTAATGAATCTTTGCTTCCACTATCACACAAAGTTCTTCACACTTCTTTCCTTTTCCACTACGTATTGGAGTAAGTGAAGTGGAATTCCTCTCTTCTTGTGGATTATGGATGTGCTCTGAAAACTCTTTTAAGGCCTCTACATTGCACAGCTCAGAGCAGGCAAATCCTTAGCTCAGTTTTGTATTTTCAGTACTATGATAATTTAAAGCTTTTCAAAATTGATAGCAAATTCTCGCTCCTCAAAATTTTTAATATAAACTCTTCCACATGTTTGTCTTCCCCTCCTTCGCAACCTCCACTCCCTATTTTTAAGGCTGATAACAAACCAGCAAATTTTTATGTACACTAATATCAGGAATGAGGTTATCCTTGTGCACAAGGATTTTAGCACCACATACTCTATTAACAAGCTGGTTAAGATCAGTTCATGATTCTCTCAGGGAGAGAACACTTACCACAACTTGCAGCATACGATCATTCTGGGCTTTGGGTGCCTCAGTGAGCATCTGAGTCAGTGTTTGCATCAGTGTCTTTCCAAGAAGAATAACAGAGCCAAACATGGCAACTATACCGAACACCATTCCTACGCTGAACCTGCAAAGAGAAGCAGAGTTTAGCAGTGCATAGCCGCTAGAAGCTAGGGTGCATTCTCTGGTTATGATAATGCTTTAGCAAAACTTGGTACACTCAACTCATAGGGCAAAACTTTTCTAATGCTACTATCATTCATGTATCAACAATCAAGTACAAAAATATTAGCTAAAAGAAACTATCAACAAGAATAACATATACTAATAACATGGACTAACAACACATAATATTGTCCTTGTTTAATAAATGTTTTATACTCAAACCACACCCTGATTAATTTGCAAATATTTTTATGCTGTCCTTACAGTCTAAATTTATTCAGTTACCCAATATATACTCACCATTAGCTATAAATATAAAAACATAACTGATGATGCATAATTTACCATGTTGCACCACATCATCACATATTTAGAAACCTGGATCAAATGATGGGATAACATACATATTTATTTATATGAGATTTTTCAATGAATTTTGCATCTAAATTATGAACAATAAAAACTGTTAAAGATGAAATGAGTCACAACCTTTTTTAAAGAATTACAGCTAAAAGGTACAACTGCAAGACCAGACTAAAATAAATTACTTAAAAGACATTGTTCTTATAATTTATTTTTTATTAAAATCAGTGCTGAAAATAATTTCAATGTATTTCTGTCCACCTAGTGGTGAATTTTTATTCAGCATTATTATTATTGGTTTTGTTATTGTTGTTATATTATTATTACTTACACTGTCCAATAGTTGAAGGAAATGATAAAATTTATTTTCTAGCTAAACCACTTCAGTTCACAACCAATCCTTCTTCCTCTATTAATAGTGTAATTGTTCTCTTCCAATCTTAATGAAGCTCACTGGGAATTTAAATAGATCTATTTCAAGCAACACGTACTTGTAATGTTAATTAAAGAGACTGGTGGAAACATTATACTGTAATAAATTATATGCATTAAGAACTGTGATTGATAAAGGACTATTTCAGACTGAAATACTAAAATCATTACATATGAGGGAAACCAATATTAATCAGACCTCTCTTTTAGCACTATCTCACTGAGCACAGCAATACAGGAAATTAATAGAAATTCAAACCTAACTAATTTTATATTTTCAGAGCTGATATAAAGTGATACTAGGAAGGCAACTGAGTAATAAGTTTTTACACCAGTCCAGGAGTGCTTTACCTATTTACCTATTCCCAGCAGTCTGTGCAATCTTAGCAGGGAAGGGTGCAGGCAGATAATAGGCAGAAGGTGAATGATGTGCTTCTAAGCAGGTATAGTTACTGAATGTCTGCACAATGACTGACAACAGGGGCACAGCTGCCTCTGAATACTTTGTAAACTTTAGGGAAGAGCTCAGTGTACAGTAATGGACAGATCCAGGATATGAGAAACTGCTTTCAGACCTATTTCTGTATGCAGTACTACAAATCTTAGCTATACCCTTATGAAGTAAGTATAGTTCAAACCACCGGTAAAAAATTGTTTACAGATTTCTAGTTTCATAGCACCTCAATATGCAATCTATGTTACAGCTATGTACTTTTTAGCTGAGGAGAAAGATTTACACTGGCATAGTACAGTATGGTTTTACCATAAGCCTAGCGAAATAACAATGTCTGTTCATTGAACTTTTAAGGCTGAATGACAGATACGGTTGTTATACTTGACACAAAGAAAAACATCCTGAATTTATACCATAAATAGAGAAATCTGGGTTTCCATCTCCCCCAGTTGTAGAACTGACGGTTGAAGAGAGCTGTTTGCCATCGCATGTGAAAAGGAGAGACACTCAAGCCATACGTCAGCAGCCAGTCTTCATAAGATGCCTTCAATGAGTTGGATGACTGCAAAACAATGGAAAATAAGTTTAACCAAAAACTAAGGAAGATTTTGTGCTATGTCACCTAGCAGTAAACGTGATCTGTTTATACGAAAGCAGATGTATAACTTCAGGTAAATGTCTTGCACATTATTTATATTTTGACATATAGGTAGGTGTGACATGTAATATGAAAGAGTTATGCCACTGGTTTGTTGTAAATGTAACAGTTCTAGGATTGCAAGAGAGATTGGGTATCCAGAGGTATTTGACAAAGAGGATCTTACATCTTTTCCAGTGCTAAATCACTTCCAGTAGTTGTCAACTGTATGGTTAGAAGGCCAAAGACTAAACTGCCCATGGTATTTTTGAAATGTGTAACTATATTCCAGTAAACATTTTTAAAAGAAAAATGCTCTTTCAGCTTCAGCTGAAAATCCTGTTTCTAATATTGGTGAAACATGGATCAGTGCTGTAGATACCCTTTAGTAATTCTGCTGAGGACACCTACAGAAATTTTCATAAGTATTCCTCAATCAACACTAGTCATTCCCTATAACAGCACTAAGTTTAGTGTCCACAACCAGATTAGCATTTGCAAAGTTGGCATTTGATACATTTAACAGAAGAGATCACAAAGATGATTACACTTTAACAAATTATAATACAGAAGTCAAAGTAAAGTAAAACATCTCATATAATCTATGAGATAAATAAGAATAAAAATACATATGACACTAAGTACTTCTGACATGAGAAAATGTCTTTTGGGAATTAACTAAACACATCCTATTTTGTTCACAGAGAGTCCAAAAAGAAATCAAACACGTTATTATAATAAAGCTAACGGGCTCTCTTGATTTGGCACTTTAAAAATGTGTTCCTTTTATCACACAAAAAACCCACTTTTTTTGCCTAGAAACATCACAAGATCACCCTTCAAATTTGTTTCAGCCACATAACGGTCCCACCGAAGTAGCAATGCACAAATAAATACAAAGTTTTCCATGAGAAACATGGGATTACTGACCACAGAGATGCCAAATGGGGAAAATATTTCAATAGCATCAAAATTAATTCTCCTTTTGTGTTTTCATCACAAGTTACATGAATGGCATCCACGATCACTACATAACTGCACTCCTTTACAAAATGTATTTAAAAGCTGTACGCAAACATTGTTCCTTCTCTCCCAAGCCCAGCAGAATTACCACATTACCATGTGCACCCTCATACCCTGATAAGAGCTATGGTATCCCATGGTATCCTACGTTTCATTTTAAGCTTCCTTCAAGATGGCCTTGGCTCTGCCTCTTTGAGTTTCAAGTGATCTTTGTTATATTAACTTTACTCTAAAAGCAATATCTTTTTTATTTATGCAAGCCTCCAAAATAATGCACGTCTGCTAAATACTCCAGAAGCTCCACAAATATCTGCTCACAAGCAGGAGTCCTTAACATTCTTCTTTGCTGACAAAATATGTTCAAAGAGCTCTGAATCATTTCAGCTTCCTGACCTTAAAGCTGAAGGCTAACCTTGGCAGAACACATCTAATGCATCCTTTATTTCTCATAGCAGGAGGGACAACCTTCTACCCTTTGCTCATTCCTGATCCTTCAGGCAGAATGAGATGGGATGATTTAGGATGCTGGGGAGCAGGAATTTAAGCATTTGCTGAGTGATTCCCTTATGGAGGAATCAAGCATCAACAGAAACTCTTGTACCCATGGTTCAATGGAGGGCAACAAGAGACTTAAAATTCCAAATCCCAGCTTGATTCAGCATATTTTTAGCTTGCTAAGACAAATATATCTTGTAAGTTAAGCCCAGCAATATTATGTGAATTTATTTGTGCAAAAATGCACTTATACAGACAGTTACGCCTTCCACATTGCAGCCTTCTGAAGAGTCAGACTACCTGAAAAGATGTTTGAACACTGAACAAGACCAGTAAGATAACAAACTGGGTAAGAGACACTGAACAAGGTTACAGAACAAAGATCAACTGCAAGTTACAGCACACATCCTTATCTGGCCAAAAATATTACCAGGACTATGCACAGAAAAGTATCCCTGTATTATTTTTCACACACACAATGTATGTCCTTTCAGTGTAATTAAACTGCAAGTGATGTGAGGTCTAAGCAGGGACTGTGTTTTTCTGCAGTTGCTAGCAGCCTCAGGTCGCGAATGTGGTGGGAGAACTATAGTACCAGTAGTAAAGCAAGCAACCCCAAATTCCCTCAGTTTATAAATATGTTTTATTTAGTCCAAATTCTGTTTTGGTTGTGGTGCTCACACTGAAACTTACCATTGCGATTATTTACACATGCAATCTACCACTAAGTTCATTCAAACCTACCAGCTCTCACATACTTCCTGATGATTAATAACCCTTGCCAACTTTTAGTTAAAAGACTGAAGTTAAAATTTAACACCTGGACTCTCTTGCTTGAAACAGCATTCCAAGTATTCCCCCATCTTTTTCAACATAAATCAGGCGCTAAGTAGGTTCCAAACAATTTGGGGTTCTTTTTTTCCTCCCTTGCTGCTAAGTTAGACCAGAGGTTGCAACAAGAAAAACAGGGGCTATGCTCACTTAGAAAAGATAATGATTTTAAGGTCTAGTGCTAAAATCTTCTGAATCTCAAAAGGAAAAAAGGGTCTTGGCATTGTGGCACAACAGGTTTGCTACCTGAATTGAGCTCTTGCTTCACACTCTTCAGCAGACAAAAAATTACTGTCAAAAATTACCATCAAGAGCCCATTGGCCGGCCTTTCTGGTGGGTTTTGGCGTGTCCTGCTGCAGTCAGGACTATGCTTTTCTGGTATTCAGCCAACCTTTTCATGTGTTTTAAAGCAAAGCCAGGTTTGTTTCCAACCACCTAATACAGACTTGATGCAATAGTTTTATTTAAAAAAATAAAACTGTAAATCACTTTGGGTTTTTAATGCCATTATCTACAGACTAATACTCAGCAGTTAATAGCTCACATCATTTACTGAGCTACATTTGCTCTCTAACGTTTAGCAGTAGAGGGAGCCACTTATTTTTCAGTTTTCTCATCACATAGATTTCTTTTATTTCTTCCTATATTTTAGAGCAGTAAAATGATGGTTTTTACTTTGAAATCATCAGGTCCTATCTGTACTTGGCAGAAACAGATGCTGCTCCTGAACTGTAACAATAACATCAAAAAGTAAGAGAATTACAGATCAAACCTTTCATTTTTCCTCATATAACTAGCATGCATCCCATTTTGTATACATACTTTGCAATTTTAATCACCACTTAGAAGTCATATCTCTTGATGCACAAATGCATTCCAAGAGATAATGGTGCATTTTGCTTTCAAACTTTCCCCTCTCCATCAGGAGCTAAAAAAGATGAGTCTTGCAACAACACTCTTTGGAGATTAAAGTTTATTTCTTTTAAAAGAAGTTGTGTTTAGCTCTGTGAGAATTAACTGATAAGTTTTGCTAGAGCTGGTTTGTATGTTTATTTACCTCATCATATAATTCTGTCCTGTAAGATGTAGCTGTTTTAGGTCAAGAGACAAGCTGTCTTAGGGCTGTGCGAATTTATTGATATACTTAGTCATCTTGTAAGATACAGCTGTCTTAGATCAGGAGATAACCTGAGGGAGTCTCCAGACATGGTTGGATAACTTAAAAAATAATAAACATTCTTTGAGGATTTACACAGCTCTTCCTCTAAAACTACATGCTTTTGTCAGATGTTATGCCTTTTTTTTAGAAGGGCATCCAATTCAGCACTGAATTGTAAAATAAAAATATTATTGCCTTTGCTTTGAAGACTTCATCCTCTTCAATATTTTACCAGTGAATGAATGTTTCTCACGGCTCTGTCTCTTTTTTTTTCACAAAACTTAAGGACACACAAAATAAAAAAAAAGTGCACTAGCTTTTAACATAAATTTTATAAAATAACATAATTCCAAAACATATTAGATGATCACAGATGATCTTTTAAGGTCCCTTGCAATCCAAACCTTTCTATGATTCTACACAGCCGACTCATACAATCATAGAATCACTAGGTTGGAAAAGACTGCTTGGATCATCGAGTCCAACCATTCCTATCTGCCACTAAACCATGTACCTGAGCACTTTGTCTGCAGTCTTTTAATACCTCCAGGGATG
>WAAB01022183.1:231097-246655 GCA_013389865.1 Piaya cayana | reverse complement strand
CATTCCCACATCAACTTCCCCAGCGTCTTCCACCAGTATTGCCAGTACCATATTGTCATTCAGCAGCACCTCAGGGATAGCAGCTGTATCCAGCACAACATCACCCAGCACCCAGACTACTTTAACAACTTTTTCATCACCAATAATAGTCACCAAAACTCCAATGACTCCCCCCGAAGAAGAACAAAGTAATTTTTAAAATACATTTTCTTTTTTACCTTATTATTGGAGAAGATAAGCTTTTCCTTCAGCCTATCATCTGTGTATTTATAGTCTTACTGAGTTTAGTTAAGTGTTTCACAAAGAATCAGAATCATGTCTTGCTTCCTCCTGTTCTCTAGCATTATGACTGTTGTCTCATTAGGTACACAACAGTTCTCTATCTACAATGTGTCTCACTTCATTCTGTAAAAGCACAAACATATGGCTGTGAGGCTGGTCTAATATTGTAATCAGAATCTATATTAAAGGATTCTTCATTGAGGTCCATATTGAAAACTAAATCTGGCTTAGTCAGTTGAAAAGGAGGAAGCAGAAAAGTGAATATGGTGTTCATAGCATACTGAAATAGCTTGAAGGTGAGCAGCCTTGAAGGCTTGGGCTTTAGGTACGAAATACTCCAGTGACTGCTAAGTTTCAGTAGAATCAAATTACTGACCATAATCAGTGCCAGAACGAACATGCCACACAAAGTAGCACAGGGAACCATGATTTATCCACAGAAAATTTCATGACAGCAATAAAGAATTACCCCAAAAATTCACTGATAAACTCAATGAATTCCCCTAGATTTGAGATTGTTAAACTCTTTGCTGCAGTATGAAATATTAATACCACAGACAGGTGTTCCATCTGACATTTATTATTGATGAAGTGTTTACATGTGTTTCCCATGCAAGATGAAGATTTTTTAAATAACTCAGTTATGCTTAATACTTAATAAAAAAGTTTCTTATTTATTTCTATCTAAGTGCCCTATGCTTAGGTCTGTTGAATTCCATTTGCTTAGTAGAAAATGATAGTAAGTTAATAACAAATGCAATTTACCTACTTAAAATAAAATGCTGTTTCCTCCCTGTCTTAAAGAGGGTACAACACCTGAATCAGAAGTATCGACAAAGACGAGTACTGCAGTCACTCCTTCAGCTACTCCACTGCCAACATCTAGAACAACAGTAATAGTAAGTACAGTGTCTACCACAGGTAACACTATTCAACAGTCAACACCATCTGTATCAACAAGCCTAATGACAGTCACCACCTCTGGAGCCACTGAAAAAGGATCAACTGTCAAAACCACCACTTCAGGCCCTACAACCTCAGGACCCATTCCCCACAGCACCACAACAGTAGCAGAAACACCTAGTCTTAAGACCACTACCACAGAGACTGGCAGCACTCCAACAGGTCCATCTACCACCACCAGCAGCACCACAACCTCAGAACTCACTCCCCAGAGCACCACAATGGTAACAGAAATGAGCTCCAAGACCACTACCATTAGGACTGTGACTCCTCCAACAGGATCAGCTACCTCCACTATCAGCACAACATCTTCAGGACCCACTTCACACAGCACCACAATCGCAACAGAAAAAGGTAGTCCAGTGACAATAACTGCATCTCCCACTACTCTGACCAGCTCATCTACCACCTCCATCAGCACCACAACCTCAGGACCACCCTTCACAGAGCCTACAGCCAGCACTACAGTACCACCATCAGTATCAACAAGCCCAGTGACTGTCACCATTTCTGGATTCACTGAAACTGGATCAACCATCAAAACCACCACTTCAGGCCCTACATCCTCAGGTTCCACTTCCCACAGCACCACGATAGTAACAGAAACCAGTAGCCCAATGACAACAACTGCAACTCACATTGTTCCGACAATATCAACTGCCATAACCACCACCACAATTTTGGGACCATCATCCCCAGGGTCAGCAGCCAGCACTACTGTATACACACCATCAGTATCAACTAGTCCTGTGTCAGTCACCACCTCTAGTACAACTGCAACAGAATCTTTTACTACCAGTTCGGGAACAACCTCCAGTAACGTTACCACAATTACTGCAACCACAATCACCACCTCCAAAAGTGTTTCCCCTGGCTCAACTAGTTCTTCAGGGCCAACAGCACCATCAAGTGCAGTCACCATTACAAGAAATTCTACCCCACACAATGCTTCAATTTCAACTACAAGTGCACCACATATCACTCCTGGAAGAAATTGTTCTATTTCACCTAATGAATCTTATGTGGTGAGTAGATTTCATGATTTTTCTAGCATTCTGATTTGGGTGCAGACAAGGCACATAATTTAAATGTTAACATCATACAGAGCAGGTATTAATCCAGACAGAAAAGGAAATTTCTCTCAATTCTATTTGTATTCTTGCTTCAGCATGACTTCCAAATGATATTTGGCTTGATAGCTTGTATACTACCATCAGTTCTGCAAGGATGGTTTTTAAAAGGCTTTCTTTAAGAAGTTAGATCACAGCTCAGTGTTTGTCTTTATTGTGGATAGCTTTGATGAGGAATTAACCAGGGTCTAAGAGGTGATAAAATCTTTTCTCTTTCTACTTTTGTATAGGTCCAGAGTGGGGAAAAGTTGTTTGCCTGTTTACAGTGCAGCCCAATAAGAAATCACAGGGCTGAACTAGTCTGAGTTTGGAATGAATCTTATGTGGTCCTAGCCTGGTCTCAGGAGAGAATTGTGAAACAGATTACCACATTCAAATGCTCATGAAATTTGACCCAGAGTTCTGAGGTTTTTTGAACCCTCCACCTCTGACACAGACATGTTAATGTCTGTACATTTCTAAAGCCTCCTCACAACTTAGATTCTAAATACTTGCTCAGTAGATCCACAGATAAAAACAAAAATTATGTGTGGCTGAAAAACTGGTGGAAGAATGAAATAATGCATACAATCACAAGCTGTGCACATAGTCACCTTAGACATTACTCCCCAAATAGCTGATGTTCCCTGAGCTTTAGATGTTAATCTGTTCTGGGTATTCATGCAAAAGACTTGACCGTACTCTGATCACTGATATTGATTAGTGTCTTTCACTGTTGATTAGAGAGGGAGTTTAGGTGATGAGATTAGACAAAATACCTGATTTTTAGATAGCTGAACTCAACTAAAACTAACTAAAAAAAGACAATTCCCACTTCAAGTTACTGTCTTGACTTTTATAAGTAATGCCTTCCAATTAGCAGCTCTCAGTAGTGCTGGCTTATCTTGCAGGCCTTGGTAATGCTGACTGCGGCACTTCCTTCTCATTTTTAGATTTCTACTGGGTAAAAACTTGTCAATAAATGTATGGTCTTCTAAACGTCTGGAAGAAACATTCAGGTGTAATTTGTCAGTCTGACAGCTTCCTAAGTTTTCTCTTTCTATTCCCCCTATCCCTCTTTTTCCAAACACAGTCAGGTGAGTCATGGTGGCTCTGTAACTGCACTAAAGCAATATGTATAGAAGATGATATAATCCAGGTGGTTCCCATAATCTGTAATCCACCTCCTAAACCTACGTGTACCAATGGGCTTTCTCCTGTGCGAGTCATTGATGAGGATGGATGCTGTTGGCACTGGGAGTGTGACTGTAAGTATATAATCTGTTGAATATTTCATCTGCTGTTGGAACAGTACTAGTGTCAAAGACAACAGTATTTATTAGGGTACAAGTAGGATGCAAAATTGTGACCCACGAACTTCCAGTGTTTGTCTTTTTGAAGTGCTTCTGTAATTCTTTTTAGCTAAGCAAGGACTCTTACTTAAATTGATTATCATCATTTTTACACAACTCTTGTGTTAGTAGAACAAATTGGTCTCCCAAGACAGGATTTACATGTCCAGAGGGAGACAACAGTAGGCTAGAAGCCTACATCTAAGTCACATGTTCAAACTACCGGTAAAGGTATCTCTAGGGTATTGTTAATCCTGTTCTTAATTATCTACCAGAAATAAGTTGGATTTTCTTCCAGAAATTGCACCCTGAAAGTGTCTATTTTTCTCTGTTATAGATGAATTCCAGATCATGAGCTAATGCGTTGACATATGAGTTTCGACATAAAAAATCCTGAGACTAACCCTATGGCTCAGGAACCAAAAGTGGGAAGGGAGAGACAAAGAGATAGTTATATAACATGCTTGAAACTATCACAGTGAGACAAGGCTCAGCTTGACCACTTCACTCAATAAGAGTGGATGTGTGTTCAAATACAGATATTTTCCTAACCTTGGTTGGAAAATGTCAGTGTGTGTCAGCCCACAGTGCTTTGACTGTGAAGCAGTTTTTAGCTGATAACATCACTGTGCTTGAGCACCCACCCTGTTCATCAGACCCGGCTCACTCACCCAAAGATCAGATTGGTGCTCAAAGGAAAGATACTTAATTAGTAGAAGATATGAAAGCAATAGGGACAGTTCCTCAATAGCCTTTCAGACACTGATCTGCAGAATTGCTTTGTACATTGGTAGCATTGTATGCAGCTGTGTGTCAACTCAGAAGGAACTGTTTTGAGGGTGATTGTAATTGATTTTCTTATTTTTTTAAATACAAAGAGTTACAGGCACGGTCTCAGGATTTTTTTGTGTTAGACCTCAGATACACTTTAAAAATGTGAATGCTTAAATTTAGGTGAGGTGAATCCCGCATCTACAGATTTTGTCTGTAGTCTGATTTGATTCTGCATGTTGCCATTAGAGGCTAATGTAGCTATATGTTTTTGTAGGCTATTGCACTGGCTGGGGAGACCCACATTACATGACATTTGATGGACTGTACTACAGCTTCCAAGGAAATTGTACATATGTTCTTGTGGAAGAGATTGATAAGAAAGTTGATAACTTTGGTGTCTACATTGATAACTACCATTGTGATACACGGGATGTAGTATCCTGTCCTCGAACACTTATTGTGAGACATGAGACTCAGGAAGTGCGCATAGCAACAATCAAACCAAATACTCTACAAGTAGAGGTATTATAAAATCTTACTTATGATTTCTTGATTAATATATTAACATAGCATCAACCTGATAACTATATCAGAATGTTTGGATAAAAAATTTAAAAGGAATCTATGTTTTAGATGAAATATCAGTTTGAATTATAAAATAGGACTGTTTTGAAGGGCCCCTTTCTTAACTCTGAAAATGGAGAAAACGTCCTACAATGCACAAACATGGACATTTGATAGGAGTTAAGGATATAAAATAAATTCATTTATAAATAATATAATAGCAAAGGAAAAGAATGGAAGTATATGATGTAAATGTGATGTAACAGTTAAAGTACTAGGCTTAAGCATTTTTTAGAAGTATCATTAATATGTTTGGTGTTGCCTTTTTAATTTTTCAGAATAGAGGCTCTTATGTGTTTATTTCATTGATAAAAATGATATCCCAGCTCTGGGGCTTCAAAACTCTCTAAGAAGCATTCAGTTTTAGGCTTTTGTGGAGTTTCTTTGGTTTATTTTTTTTTTAACATTACTGTTTAGGAATAATATGTTAGGTTGCACCATATTGTTTAAAATTTGCAATGCATAGACCTTTTTTTTTACTACAGAGCGAGGAAACCTACTGTTCCTGAGTAAAAGTAGTAGTTTATGTTCCATAGGTGTATAGTGGCTATTGTTAGAATTTAGCTGGTTTAAACTCTGAATTTTAGAATAGTTTGTCAGTGACTGATAGGCATTTTCTTTCATTCAGAGAAGGAAAGTTCTACTTTCTAGTAACATAAAAGAAAATGCAGGGACACTTTTAGAAATGAAAAGCACATTAGTTGCCTTTTCATTCTACCTTCAATGCAAAGTAGTGAATAATCAATTGCTTTCTAAAATCAAACTAAATAGGTGTATATTTTCTGTTTTCTTTTATTTATTAGGTGACAGTAAACAAACAGGCAGTGGCTTTACCTTACAAAAAATTCGGCGTGAGCGTCTATGAGTCAGGCATAAATCGTGTAGTGGAAATTCCTGAACTAAAAATGAATGTGACCTACAATGGCCTGTCCTTTTCTATCAGAATGCCCTATAGCCTGTTTGGTAACAACACTCATGGACAGTGTGGTAAGGCTTACTTTTATAATTTTTATACTTTTAGAAAATCACAAACAGGGAAATGACAGCCGTGCCACAAAGGTAAATGGAATTAAATAACAAAAATCTGTGATTGAATTCTTTCTCTTACCAATTTTAGGTACCTGCAATAACAACACAGCAGATGACTGCATGTTGCCAAATGGAAATATTGCACAAAACTGTGAAACAATGGCAGATCACTGGCAAGTTGTTGATCCCTCCAAACCACAGTGCTCTCCAGGCCTAATTCCAACAAGAGCACCTAGCACAACTGCAACACAACCTTGCAAAGAATCTTCCATCTGCAAGCTTCTTTTGGGAAGGTAGATATTCCTCTGGGATTTATGTGTCTTTGATCTTCTAATTAAGTGGCAATTTCAGGGTTCATTTCTCGATAAAAAGTCTTTTCAACTATTACTCAGTTTCTTGTAGCTTTGTGGGTTGTTTCCATGCTTCTAGTGTTTCTAGATGTAATTCTTCGGTGATAGTTTGCTTATGACTGTCTGGCTACTACAGTAACTTATCTTGAGGTTCTCACAGTCTTCTATGGTCTGTGCTCCCCAGTGAATTACATTCTTGCTTTTTCCCACACTCATTTAGCAGAGAATGGAGAAGAATTGTAAACAGACATCTCAATTTTTGGAATGTTGTGTCAGGATTAAAGCAAAACAAAAAAAACCCTGAAAATATTTTTTGACAAGTAGCTCATGACTACACTTGATGATATGAATGTAGCTCCTGGGCAGAAAGTATTGGTGCCTGAATGTTTTGTGGGTGAGGGGAGAATACTTAATATATTTTAATATTACAATTGAGATAAGTGCTTTTAGTAGAAATCTCTCTGTAACTGTCCTTGCTCACATCTCCTTAAGTGCCACTGTTGCCTCTTTATGGTATGGTAAACACACTAAAGAACTCACAGATTATTCAGTAGATAATAATGACACACATTTCTGTTTCTAGTGTGTTTGAGCCATGCCACAACTTTGTCCAGCCAGAGAAGTACTATGCAGCCTGCGTTTTTGACAGTTGTGTACTTCCCAACTTAGACCTGGGATGTTCAAGTCTGCAGATCTATGCTGCCACCTGTGCTGATCAAGGTGTATGCATCGATTGGAGAAATCATACTGATGGCATCTGTTGTAAGTGTTCAGTTATTTATCTTGAACTATTAGGGAAGCTTCTATGGAACTGTTTCAGCAAGAATGTCTTAAGAATAAGCTATATTGATTACATCAGTAAATCACACTGGCTGCTTTCCTAAGTAATTTTTGCAGGTAACATTTTTAACAATTGAAGTTAAACAATTTTAACAATTGAAGCAAAAATATACATCTGCTGACTGTACCAACAACATTTGTATCCATAGATACTCCCTTGTACACAGGCAGTTTTGTGTTTTGAGTTTTGTGTTTTACTACCATTAGCAGATCATTCTTTATTTAGTGACATAAGCATTCATTTTCAGCTGTACTAAGAAGAGGACAGAGAGTAGGGATACACTCTCCTTTGAGAACTTGTGTAAAAGAGACCAAAATTATGATAAAAATGTAGGCAAGATGTAGACTCTTGGCTTTATTTTCTTAATGCACAGTGAATGCTACATCTCTATGGCTGAATTGCATAAAAACTTCCATGTAGAGATGAGTCTGATATCTGCTTTTTTTCCTTTTGCTTCTCAAGATTGTCAAAGATACATAGGAGAATGAGCAGTCAGTGTTTAATTTCTTGGCATAAGAGCACACAGCTTTTGTACGATATAGTTACTGAGCTCTTCCTCCTTTTTATTTTTCCATTTCAGCTTATAAATGCCCCTCAAATAAAGAATACAGAGCATGTGGTCCTATTAAAGAGATAACCTGCAAATCAAGGTAAATAATTCCTTCACTGTTAGTTATAGCTCATACAACTGTTCGGTCATGTCTAATACATAGGTGGATAAAAGAAATTAACCTTCTGTCATGTCTTAAATTGACTGTCAAATCTGGTACTACTGTTCTTTTGGTCCTGAATCTGGGTGCCTGTATTGTTTATACTATTTGGCTATTCCAAACAGGAAGATTGACAATTACCGTACCACAAATGTGCAGATCATTTGCCTTCAATGAAGGGTTATTTGGCATAATCTTCCCCTGCATGCCTATGACAGTAATGATGTTCTCTGAACATTTTGTCTCATACAGTCAGCAAAACGAAACTTCAAGTAAATATGTGGAAGGCTGTTTCTGTCCTAATGGAACGATGTTGTTTGACTCTGGCATAGATGTCTGTGTGAAAACCTGTGGTGAGTTTTACTGCTTCAGTTAGATGCATATTTGTTTCTGCTTTGTTGTTTCCTCCTTATATATGCAACATAGATCTGAGTATATGCAGTACTCATACAGCATATAGTACAGATGTCTACAGTAACATGACTGGTAATGGAAATTAATTTTGATATTTTCACAGGCTGTGTTGGAGTGGATAAGGTACCAAGAGAGGTATGCTGCCATGTGCTTTTGTATTTTGAGTAGAAGCTGGAGGGGAGGGGTGTGTGTTCTCACTGGTGCAGTCTTGTTTTATGGTCTCTCAACTTTTTGCTCTCTTTCTTTTTTTTTTTTTCCCTTCCATTCATTTTAATTGATATCCACACAATTGCTCACTTTATTTTCTTTAATGACAGTTTGGGGAAAAGTTTACAGTAGACTGTCAGGACTGTGTTTGCCTGGAAGGTGGAAATGGCATTGTATGTCAACCTCATGAATGTGCCAAACAAAGTAAGACCAGCTGTGATGGAGAAGGATTCTATGAGGTCAATGAAGTCAATTCTGAAGATTCCTGCTGCCCCATTGTCACCTGCAGTGAGTTTATACTTTCATTTCCAGATTTTTATATCTTTTAGGAACAGAAAAGACTACTGAACTAGTATAGCACCAGAGACCTGAAGCAGAGAGTCACAAAATAGTGCCTTTCCTCATGCTTTTTAATATCAGTTTGTCCAATGTCAGGGAAAATATTCTTTAATATTGTAATGACCTAGCATAACAGAATTTACAAATATGGGTCTCAACTCAATCTATAATTCAGGACCACATCTTATTCAAGTAAAATGTAAATAGATTACAAAATTTTATGTGGGTTTTTGTTTTGTGTCAGTTGCCTACAGTCTTAGAGACAATAGCTGTTGTAATAATTTTTCAACACTTTGTAATTACACACCTGAAAATGATTCATAAACTAGTGCAGTCATCCAATCCAGTACCTGAATCCACTAGGAAAAAATGTATTGTCTTTCTGAAATGTGTTTCTTTGGAGAGAATCTGGACTATTTCCCAACAATGGAAAGTCCTAAATGCTTTAGTAGATGCTTATGTTTAGTAGTCATGATTTTTTGTTTGTGGTTTGTTTTTTTTTTCCTCCAGAATGTAACACAAGCTTGTGCATGGCTAAAGTCCCCAAGTGTACACTGGGATTTGAAGTTCATTCTCATATTCCCAGTGGTCAGTGCTGTCCTGTGTACCAGTGTGGTAAGTCGCTTGAAAAATATTGCAATGATTAGCATTATATATTACATAATTTAGCATCACACTTAGTAAGACTGTATGTATTAGTGTATTGAAGGGTAATAAACACAGTCAGATTCTACAAATTGGTTACTACTACTATGGATATGGCAAACAATTGCAAATTTAGATACAGCTCATGTACCTCAAGTTCGGTTTTCCTGGTTGTAAGTACATGTGAATACAGTTTCAGAATAAATTAAGACTGTGTTCTCAGTTTAATTTAGCAAAATATCACTATAACCATCCCAAATAGAAGATAGCTTTACAAAGTCTGTTCTGTTTTGGTCATTGAAACAGGGAAATACTTGTGTGTGTTAACTGGACATTCTTAGCAATGAAGTGGACTGGATATTTTGGGCCAAATCTTTATTCGGTTTTGCACATGCAGTATTTGTTCTTATAATTGATTTTGTGATATCTTCTACCAGAAATGTGGAATAATCAATTAATATATTGTGGTACTTTAGGAAGAAAAAGGTTTTGGTTTGGGCTTTTTCCCCACCTCCTCTACGTAACTTCCTAACTCCCTGTTTTTTAACAGTTCCCAAGAGGGTCTGCGTACATCAGAATGCGGAGTTCTTGGTAAGTTCCCTTTTCAGTAGTCTTCAAAAATGCTTAAAAGGTCAGTTGGTATACTTTATCAGTATTGCAATGAGAGTTTTATCTAGTACAATCAATGCATTAGAAATTTTCAAATTCCTGTTAGAATTCATCAATATCAAAAAGCCTAAATGTTTTCTGAAAAACTGCTGTGTGTAAAAGAGACTGAAGAGCTCTTTGTATTTCAGATTTGGGTTTAGGTTTAAGTGTGCAAACATTTTAAATGATGCGCATTTACTGACAGCATGTTGTTGCACTTTAAAGGCTCTCTTTCAAAAATAAAAAGCCTTGTACAAATATTCTTCTAAACAGACCTAAATTCGCAATGAATTCTGTTTGGTCTAGTTATTGTTTTATAATGGAAATTTATATGGTTCTCATCATTTTAATATCTGAATTTATCATTGCTTTACAGGACTTCAAGATACAAACATGTTAATTTAAATTGAGTATTTTAAATATTGTCTTCATAAATGGCTAGTCAAGTAGCTATCCAATAACATTTATGATTATTTACTTTTCCATTGCTTGGTTTACAGACTTTTTGGAAATTAAGAAATGTCAGCTACATGTGTCATATCTCATTATTATATAAACCTTCTTTTTCTTAAAATTTGCAGCCTAATTCCTCAGTCTTTGTTGATAAGTGTCAGAATTGTATCTGCACTAATGAAGTTAACATCAGCACTCAACTGAATATCATCTCGTGTAAACATATTCCATGCAACACACATTGTGAACCAGTAAGTGACAAACTTAAAACAAACAAAACTCACACTCCAAATATCCATATACATGAAAAGCAGTTTCATCAGTGAGTTGTATAAGCAAAGGACAGGGAGCAGAAATTCAGAGTCCAACTCCAATATGCATACCAGCCATCCTCGAGCAACCTATTGCATGAAATTTTATCGTGTGACTTACATTATTCAGTTCACATCGGGAGGATTAATTGGGAAATTTCTATAGAGCACTTAATGGAGTGGCATTAAATTATTAGTACTATTTATTATAATGCTTTAATTTATTCTATCTATAGTCTACTTGTCATCCAAAAGCAAAAAAGGGCACAAGTCTAGAGTGCGCTTCAAAGCATAATTAATTAATGTCTTAGTATATTTTCACTTATTTCTCAAGAATGCATCTATCATAGTGTTTACATTTTTAATGAATTTTAATATCTAGGGACATGAACATCAACCAGTGAAAGGTGAATGCTGTGGAAGATGTGTGCAGACTAAGTGCGTTATACATACAGGAAGCAGTTCTGACCTCATCTTGAGTGTAAGTATGCTCTACATCTCACACCTCTCCCAAATTTCTAAACTCCCTGCCTTCTAAGAGGGAAGGTTTCCTTGTCAGAAATAAGGTTTAGTGTAAGCTTGCATATAAAAGGTTAAAGGCTTATTTAAAGCAAAGCCTATCTACAGATTTTTAGCTTGAAAGGAGGACTCATGAAATCAAGTTTTCTGGAAGTCTCTTCCTGGAATGACAAATCCACTACCATTGGAAGGAGTTTTTTGTGATGCCTAGAAGCCTGGTCTTTTCTATATTATTCGATTTCTGTCCACTGGAAAACACTAACAAACCCTGCATATGAAACAATTTTATACCCCCTGTATAGTGAAAGTTCAGGATTGTTCTTAATTACCATACAAAATTTAGCTTTCCCTACGCAAAATCCTTTGGCATGTGTGATTTTAATAACACTAATGTACTCTACATATTTTAGAGGAGGTTTTCTTTTCCAGAGGAAACCCCACTTAAAACTAAGGACTCTCTGCATATGTGGCATCCTGCAATATATGTAATAATGTGTATACAAAATTACTGTTAACCTAAAAATAATCAACTGGAAAACAAGAGGGAAGTCATTGTTAGAGGACGTGAAAATTTTTGTCTGAACTCCCTTCAGCTTCTTTATTATGTTTTGTATTTCTCTTGCAGCCTGGAGAGTTTAAAAATGATCCTTACAACAACTGCACCATTTATAGCTGTGTAAATATCCACAACCAATTTATCTCTTCCACATCTGAGATTACCTGCCCAGCATTCAATGAGGAGAGATGCAAACCTGTAAGTAAATATGGAAAACTTATTCATTGCCCAGTGCATAGATTATTTCACTTTAGTTCAGCCACCTAACTAGCAAAAAAGTTAAATTATGTTCTGATGATGTTTCACTGAGGTTTCTTTGTCCCAAAGGCAAAAGAATAGAATTCCCTGAGAAAGCATTTTTTTTTAAATTTTATCCAAGGGAAAATTGTATGATGTTAACTGTAGACTTCCTTCAAATTATTTCCTCCACAATTCTTTGTAAATCAATAGATTTCAAGTCTGGAAGAGACCTTTATCTTTGTTTATTCAGATCAATGCTAGTATTCATTGTTATTTCCAGCCATTGAGGCATTGCTCTCCTCAGTTATTGGTCTAGAAGCCTCTCTAATACATGGAAAGGAAATAATACTCTTTTTCCTGTTTCTCTGTTTTTTTAGGGAACTATTACACTCTTACCTAATGGTTGTTGCAAAACCTGTAAGTATATCAATATACCTGAATCAATAATGCAGAGAATAAATTTTCTTCTTAAGTCAACCTATTTTTCAGCCATAGAGGATTGTATATATGTAATTAAATAGATACTTTTGTGTTTATGTTTGATATCGCAAGCATTCACCATCCAGTCTCTCTGAGAAAGTTTAAACAGGATTGGAAAGACCACTTAAGACAATTATTTGAGTGCACAGATGAATCCCAGAGAGTACTGAACTGCAAGGAACTTCTGGAGCAGTATCACTGAATGTTTCCTCATCTTTCCCTATAGGTGCACCTCTGGATAGTCCCACACCATGCTCTGTCCGTCAAAGAAAAGACTTTATCATCTATAAGGGCTGTCGTTCTGAGCACAGTGTTGTCATGACTGAATGTGAAGGAACATGTGGAACCTTCTCACTGTAAGTAAACTGACCAAAGAGGTTTGAATTCTTCTGGCACTGAGCTTGTTTACATAAAAGGAACAATAAATAGGCAGACTACAGAATGGTAGAAGATCTGAAACTATAAACTCCACAAATCACAGACACAAAATCACAAAATCTGTTACTGAACAGTCAATTCATTGTAATACAAAGCAGAGAAGTGTTTTCAATTGTTGTGGGATTCCTACAACTATGATAAGGCCCATTCATCCACAAAGAGCTGGTTTATCTGTCATTGTGTCAGACCATCTTAGCTAGAAATCGTCATAAAAGAACATGTATTATTTCCTGTAATGGGAATGAGCCCAGAGAGCTGCCAGACCTGATTCTTTTAAGCTGAAAAGTTGCTTCTCAACATCTAAAATATGCATACATCTTTTCAAGGAAGATTCAGTAATTATACTCTAAAGAAAGTAGAGAACAAATGCTTTAAGGGTGGTGTTAGTAGAGTAGTTTCATTGTACATTTTTCTCAAAAATGCATCTACAGGAAAGTGGCTTAAAGAAAGTGGCTAGTAGGACACCTAGTACGGTACTGGAAAAATCTAATTCTAACTTCCCCAGCCATTTGCTGCCTATCACTGAATGTGGCACAGGGCACATTGCGTGAGTGAAAGTGGATCTTTAGTCCCAGATTGAACTCCAATTAGCCAATGAGTTTAATAGCATTTGAAATACCTTATTACCTCACTGTGGTTGCCCCTGCACACAAATATAAGAAAAAGATGGCTCTTGACGTACTTTGTAGCCTGATGTTGACAGATTCTACAGGTTAGGAATGGTATTTGGGAAGCTGATGAACACAAGGCTGCAAAAAATACTTTGCTGTGAGTTCAGGACAGGAAAATCTACTTCTGCTTCCTGTTAACACTGCAGTGTTTGGGATATGGAATTGTAGCCCTTGTAGCCAGTTGATTGACAGGATGCCATTATAGATGGCATTGTACCCATTTGTCTATGCAGCTTTCTTGTTTGGATCAGGGCTTTGTCTGCCCTTAGTTGCTGATCTTGTGTATTTAACATCCATCAGCTCTGGGACTATGACAGAAATCTAAGGAAGCTGAGCTCCCAGAACTCACTGGGGTTTTTTTACCAGGACTTTGGTACTAACTGCTTTACCAGAAAAAAAAAAAAATCTCAGCAAATGCAATGAATTTTAAAAGCATACTGTTACAACCACTGCTCTGCCATACAAACTTAGCACTTATGTTAACCACGACTATGGCATGTCTACATATTATTCTAAACTACTCACAGGAGTTTTGTAGCTAATTGCACCCTCTCCTCTACATCCTGCTTCTGGCACAGAGTAACACTGCCATTTTCCATGTTAACAGGTACTCTGCTGAGGCCAATTCCATGGAACACAGCTGTTCCTGCTGCAGAGAGTCAAGGACTGCTGTGAGAGAAGTGCAACTGAAATGCCCCACTGGGCACTCAATTTCACATAAGTATGTATATGTGGAAAGCTGCAGCTGTCAGGAGACTGAATGCAGCACCTCACAATCCAGTGAGTCACACAGCAGGGAAGAAAATGACAGGGAGAAGAGGACTCTGAACCGGATCAAGAGGGCCATCAATTTGACATCAAAATGAATGGGCAACACCCACACAGCATTCAGCTAAAAGGACTATGCAACATTCTCATTGTCCTCGACTACTTTTGAACTTTGCTTTTCCAGTTACTGTATCCTGTCTGTTTTCTGATTGTTTTTAACAGTGGTCTATTTATTTGTGCACAAAACAAGAACACAAATTTGTGTTCTTCCAAGTTCACAGCTTTTTGGATCCTTTTATAATCAGATAATTTCCTCTAAATGATTAAAAGCACATTTCAAAAAAACCCCAAACATGGAGTGTGTACTTATTCACATGAAACCTTAATGAGCCTGACTTTTAAAAGGGAAAAGAAGATTTTTTTTCAAGTTATAAGAAGTCAACTGGCATGTTTACTAAATTTTGGGGCTAAATTTACTAAATTTTATGGCTTCTTAAAAATCTAAATACCAGAATATCAGTGTCAGAAGAAACTGTCTGGAGGACCCAGTGTGCAAGGTGGGGCAGAATTTGATGTTGTCTGCTAGAACAAAGCCAAAGATAAATAACGCATCATGAAATGATTCAGATGACTCTGAATTTGAGTAGAGACATCTCTAGGGACATCAGGAAGAAGAGAAATATTTATAAGCTATGGAAGAGGGGGCAGGCCTCTTGGGTGGACTACAGGAGGGAAGTCAGATTGTGTAGGGAAAAAATCAGAGAGGCTAAGGCTGAACTAGAACTCAGGTTGGCTAAGACCGTGAAGGATAATAAGAAATCCTTCTACAAATATA
>WAAB01022183.1:114137-229927 GCA_013389865.1 Piaya cayana | reverse complement strand
TACGGAAAGGGTCATTAGGCACTGGAATATGCTGCCCAGGGAGGTGGTTGATTCGCCTTCCCTGGAGGTGTTTAAGTTACGGGTGGACGAGGTCCTGAGGGACATGGTTTAGTGTTTTGTGGGAGTGGTTGGACTCGATGATCCAGTGGGTCTCTTCCAACCCGGTGATTCTGTGATTCTGTGACTCGAAGAAACTTTGCGTTCATCATCAATCTCACTTAGCTGTACTGTCTCAGTTCACCACAAGTATATATTTTCACCAAGATAATGGTCCATCATCTATAAGAATATGAAGTTCATTCACAGTGCTTGAGGAACATATAGTTAGGTTTGCAATATGGATCCCCGCCTCTGAGCTAGTAACCCTAGGCTTTTTCTACAGGAAATGGAGAGAAATAACAATTTTTTAGGGATTAATTTGTGTCACAAAAAAAGGATATATCCAAAGGAGGTTAGTTGAATTGCTTTATGAAGTGCTTGTTTATCTGTTTTTACTGTAGGGAAGCTGGAGGAAGTTAGTTGAGCAATGGGCAACTCCCTTGAACAATTAGAGGTATAATGAGCTTAATCCATACCTTCTATTTTCTGTGAAAAATGGTTTTGGTATTATTTTGTCTCTGTAACTGAATACTAACTGTGCTTTACCCTCCTGAGAAACTAAAGTAAGTGCTTAAGCAACAGCCAATCTGAATACAAAGGGTTTTGCTACCTAAAGGACTGGTGGCACTATTTTGTGCTGCTAGTAGCCCTGTCAAATGTATTGAAGCTTAGAAGGCAGACACTGTTATGAATGCACAGAAAATGAAACTCCTGAAGTTTCCCATCTTTAGAATATTATGATTAGAGAGCTAATTTCTGTGGAGAGGGGGAGGTAGCTGATACGAGGAAGGAAGTTTCACCAGTTTATAAAGCAAACTCCAGAACTAATGAAGCCTGGTTTCTACTTTGGTATGGTTTTCTAAGGGTTTCTGTCTCCAGGTTAATTGTAGGAAGTGACTGAGATTTTTCTACTGTGGCATTTACATGTTCACTCTCCTATGTGAATTCTTTTCGGTCTATGTGCTGATGCTACAGCCATACTTTTTCTAGACTCATTTGCAAAACCCACTTTTTAAAAAAAATATATTGACATTTAGCTGTCATTGAGATCTTTATTTTTTACAATTAAGTTTGGCTGAATTCAGCAAATAGCTTCTGGATGCAAACAGATTACAAGTATGATCAAATCAGCCTTTTTCCTATGAAAAAGATAAAATATTCAAAGTCATTAGTGACGCTTTGCTGAACACTGTATTTATACTGAAGACTACGGGTTTTTTGTTTGTTCTTCATGGATTCTCTCTGCCCCTTCTTGTGATGGGTAAACTACTTCTAAATAAGGAAATTTGACAGTACTATATTAGTCAATAAAGTTGCAGATTTTGGCTTCGCCACTGCAGGGCAGTCTATGTTTAAGAACATAAAATTACTTATGCCACAACAAAGTAAGCTGCCTCCAAAAGGGAGTTTGTGTTTCATCAAACAAAAGGCTTTATCTCTGAGAAGAATGAATGCTGATATTTCCCTATAAACACTTGAACGTTCTTAGTAAGCACTGATTGAAAAAAAAAAAATCCAAAAGTATTCTGACTGGAATTTGCCTGTATACACAAGAGGATGTTGCATACAGTGCCTCTTCAGTTGTGGTGCTGAATCAGTGCTGCCCATGAGCAAGCTCCCAAGCAGGTGCTGTCAGAGAGTTCTTACAAGCGTTTGGCAGTTCCAGGTCAAACTGTACAGGTCAAACCTCCACACCTTTCTGTACTCTTAGTCTTCTTAGAACTTTGCAGTTTAGTTCACACCTTTTTTTCCATTGGAACTGGATGACAAAATGGAACAGATTAAACCTTATCCAGCAAAGAAATCCACAAATAGTCTTCTGGAGAGAAAGGAAGGAAAGTAGCTTTAACTGTGTATCCCTACCAAGAAAGTAGTAGTGGCATTGAGCAGTACTTCTGCTCCTTCCCATAATCCTTTTAAAAGTAAATGGAGACCTGTCCTACCAGATCCTATGAAGCATTTTGTTTCTTAAGAAAGAGCTTTTTGCTGTGTAGATCAAAAGCAGAGATTTATCTGAAAAACCTAGAGGACAAACTGAAGAAATCTCCCACAAGGCAATATTAGCCCCTTAGAGACTCAAAGTAGAAGGTGGAACCTTCTGATCCCATTGTCTCCCAGCCAGGACCTACTGCAAGGGATACTGACAGCTTCATAAAAGGCATTCTTGATAGAAAGGAGTGACCATGATTCCCTCTGTCCTCCAAGAATGACTCCATTCTCCAGGAATTGCCTTGGCTTCTGGAGTCTATCAAGAAGGGAGCAGTAGCAAGAACTCCAGCAGAGTTCAGCAGAGCAGCAGAGTGGCTAAAGCATTGTCATGTCTCCATGCCCAAGTCCTGTGTTCACCCCCCTCTTAGACTTTCTTTCTAGCCTTCCATTTACATTGGTATTGAAAGATTTCTTTGTGATGTGTTTGGGATTTTTTTTCTTCATCTCCAGTTATTTAGAAGTTTTACTTTTGCCTTGAAAAAGGAGAAAGCCTTCTTGGGAGGCAAATGGGACTTCCAGCCATGCCAGTTTTGAAGGCACCAGAAACCAACGTCCTAGCTCTTGTTCTCCGAGAACTGCTTGATTTTGCCTCACTTTGTCACATTTTTCCTAAGCATGAGATGAGCAGATTTCCTCTGTGCACGTGTTTTAAACATGTCCTTGAGGCCATCAAAGAAGTGCTTGAACCTCTTTGGACATTCTGGTGAACAAAACAAAATTTAAAAAAAAAATAAAAAATCATGGCCTTACTGTCGCTTTCCCTAAGGAAAGTAAAGTCAGACATGACCAGGCTGAAATTCTGATGAACAGGCTAAAGCTAGGGTTTGCCTGTAGCACGATTACTTCCTTGGTTACCAGAGGTTGTGATTTTGAGTCCTTGCTCCTAAAAGCACAGAGCTAGTTAGCTGTAGGAGACCACTGCTAGTGCTGCCACATGAATAAAGAACACTGCAGTTGAGGGTCTCCAGTGAAGGTCTTAACACATTTGGCTATTCTAACATGCAAAAATAAAAAGCTCACTTTCCTAGTGCATTGTGGGCCATTTAGGGGCTATACACACAAGAATTCCCCTAGATGCACCCTGAACCTTCCTATGGTAGGTTATGTGCTGTCCTGGAAGAAAGACGGTTGTGGCATGCACTTCATCTGTGGACGAACATGGGTTTCAGTCCCGCTTATAGTCATCTCCAAGATGGTTTTAAGCTCAGACAATTTCTTCCTAAATACCTGCAGGTGCACTGGAGACTCAACGTTGTTCATATGACTCTAGCGTAATGTAGTGAGAACTTCCCCCCTGGAGTTAAAAAGGAGTTCTCAGAAGATTTTCTGATACAATGAGCAAAGTTGTTTCATGAACCATTACTGTGCTACTCTCTGAGGTGAGGCAGTTGTGATTCAGAAGTGGGGGAGAAGCCCCCTCAAATCAAGGAGAACCCTCCATGAACTAACACAAGGTAGAGATTTCTGATCTAATATTTACCTTGTTTAGTGATGTAACTGTTTATTATAACATTATCACTTTGTGCTGTAACAGAGGAAGGGTAAGATAAAATTTTCAGTATGTGTACTGTTGGACTGTACGTCGCTAAGACACACTTCATTGAACTAAGCACATATGACTCTGCACACAAGCCCTAATAAAGCTACTTCAGTGATGGCAAAGCACTAAGTAAATAATCATCAAGCTACTGTGCTTGTTATGAACTTTGAACAAAAAAAGCAGCAAAGCTGAAGCAAAGCAAACTCAGATACTTGGAAAAGCAGCAGAAACAGATTACAAATTCTAAGATCATAGGAAAGAAAATTATTGTGAACTTCATGTCCCATGAAAACTGAAATACAGTTAAATAGCTGTAACATTACTATACAATTTCTGAAATGTCATCTTCCTGCAGAAGCTTTGAGGGGTAGGGTTTTTTTAAGGCAGAACAAGTTCTTCAAATTAAGCAGCCCTCTTCCTAGGCCAAATTCTTTGCTACCACAAACAACTGTGCTCATATCTGGCAACCTCCCAGATTAACTTCCAACCAAACTACATAAGCCTTGTACCCATCATTAATGTAGAAAATCCTCTAAGTGTTTTTTTTCCAGCGTCACCTTCTGGAAATCTGTATGTTCAACTTGGACCTCCTTTAATGTTCCAATTTTCCAGCATCTATATGTAAAATGCCTGAATTCCTTTCAAAAACTTGTCTCTAGAAGAATAAAAAACATGACTGTATTTTTTTGATCGTTCCAGGACTTTGGGAGAAGTTATCAAATGTAAGCAGAACTCATAATGTATTTCTTTATATTGCTTCAGTGCAACAACTTCCATATCAGAACATATTTCTCTTGCAGAGTGGTTTAAAAATAGACATTTTATGTCACCTTTTGCTATAGTCTTGGCTAGATTTCTTTCCACATTTGACAAAGAAATGGGATCTTCTGTCATTCGTCTTTCTCAGTTCCAGGAAATTTTCCAGTGATAAGCAGTTACTCTTACAAAGAACAGCTTGTAAGAATAATCCTGGAAATTCATTCCTGTTCATATTACAGGGTATATTTGACAAATGAAAACCTCATTTACTTTGAAGGCTATATAGAAGGACTAGTCATGAAAGCTGAATTCTGCTAGTTACACAGATGCTAATCTTCGCACACAGAAGAAGCTACTGCCTGACCATACCAAGGTTGTTAATCTCACTCTGACTTAATGATAAGAGAAGCATCGTGCAAAGATTAGTATGTTTGTGAGAAGCAAGGTAGAGAAGAAGTCTTGGATACTAATTGAAGCAACATACATGCAACTACTCTGGCAGAAACTGAGTTAGAGAGAAGGTATGGCAGATCTGCGGTTCAGAAGGAGCATGTTTGCTTCATGTAGCTCTTTCTTAAGCAGTATCAAAAGGCAACAGGGACAGTGATGAAAGAATTTGGCTTTATACAGTGCCTGTGACCCAACACAGCAGTGAAATTTCTATAGTCTGTCAATTTGGACTAGTGTAGCTGAGCACTTCTTGCACTTTGTATGGATTATCTATGGGAGCCGTGTGGTCAGTTCTTCTCCTTCATGAAAACAAAGGGAGCATAAACTAATCACAACATACTAAGGGCAGTTAGCTATTGGGTGGCTAATGCTAACTTCCACAACTTAAGCAGCAGCCTTGGAAAGACTATAGCCCCATTTGTCTTGTTTTTCCTCTCCCTGGATAGTCATTTGAATTTAAAGAAAACTGATATTCAGCCACTTACAAAGCTGCTTTTACTTTAGTGGCTACAGTGCTCTAGGCAAAGCAAGATCTGAAACTTGGCTGACATAGAAAAGTTCGCAGCTTGCTGTGAAATATGATGGTTCATGTTGGAAAGGTCCCAATCTCATGAGTCCAGCAGAAATACTCTGACAGAATTTTATATCGGGTTCTTAATAGGAACATTGTGTAAGTCAAATAGGGGTAAAAAACCCAGGTGAACATTGCTTAGTTTCTCACCTCACCCTTTTCTCTGGCCCATATCTTTGCCTTTCTCTTGGCTTGCAGTAACTTTCAGTCATGGTGGACATGGTTACTGGGCATGCAATTTCATGTAACTTCGGGGTTACAGAGACCTCAGTATTAAGTATGCAGTGGCCTGTTCTGAATTGTCTTGGCACCCATGAAACAAGAAATAACTTCTTAAGAAGGGATGGAATCTACTCTAGCCTGAAACCCATAAATCTCTAATTTTTAAAGGAGAATGTTCGTACTCTTCCCCTCATGGGTCCTTAGATTCTGTTTATTCTGCTACTCTGTATTTTTCATCAGGGTGTCCTTTTAAAGAAAAATCTTTCAAGAAGAAATGCTCAAGGGCCCAAACTCCTGACAAAATAATTTTCCATGTGGGGAGTCTTTCTTAAGTGAGGAATGCCAATAGGTCAATGACACCTGTGTGCACAAACATCAATCAGCCACGTCATTATCCCTTGTGTGCAGGTATTGAAAGATCCACATATTCTTTAAAAAAGAAAGAAAACAGAAAAAAAAACCCCACTTAAATGATTCACTGTGAATGGGAGTAACTAATGTCTTTGATTAGTTCAGGGAAAGCCAAGAAACCCTATGGCAAGATGAGAGGTTGAGGAGCTTTGTGTTCATGCTGAAGGCATTCTACATGTATTTTAATCAACAATGGCAGAAATCCATTCTTTTCTTTTCCTCTACCTGTTACAGATCATCTTATACTTACTGTCAGCTGTTTCAGCTTGTATGGTAGATGCATCCTCCTGGATTAAATAAAACTTTGATTCAAATTTCCTAAATTCTGTGGAATTATACCAAGGATAAACAGATCACACATGTTCTTAAATTCTTCTGGCAATTTAGAATGTTGTAACTGTCAGTTATATAAAATATTTTGCCAAATTCACTTCAGATGTTTTTACCACATGGATTATTGGCACAGGAAGGCTTGACAACAAATCCAAATTAGTTGTTTTCCTAGCTAACATTGCCTTGTTAATGAAGTGCACATAATTTCTTTAGAATTATCATCTAGACATGGCTTGTAAAACACTCTTTTATAGAGGGTCACATTTTAAGAAGCAGTATCCGCTTTTCTAGATATTAACATATTAGAATGGATATTAGAGGCTTTCCAGGCTGAACCCCATCAGTGCTTGGTCTGACCCAGGGTGTGTTGAAAAAGTCTTGGTAGCCTTAAAGCTTTACAATGCATATAGGATCATCTTTTTGACACAAAAGTATGATACAAATGAAACCACCAAGCTGCAGTAAGATGGCTGGCTATGAATGCCATTAATTCACTGGATGCCCACAATCTGAGTGCCTCTTTATTAAGTTTGCATAAAAAAATATGAGAGGTGAGTCACTGGTGTATTACATTAGCTTCATGATGGTTTATCTCCAGTGAGGCAGTGGCGATAAAGAACCTGAGTTAATATTTACCTATTTTATTTACTAAAATCACATACCCTTTAATGGCAAATGATCCATGAAATGTGCTGTAAAGGGGCCAAGTGGAATTGTTCTTTTTGCTCTTTCAGCTGCAGAGGAGTGAAGGCCTATTATGCCACGGGGCCCAATAAAGGGAAGAGTTATTAATCCCAGTATGCCCCTCAAGGGGGAATAGTAATAACTTGCATGCATGCAATAGCAATGATTCAGTGGTAAGTGATCAACATAATCACAAGCTCCATGTCAGTCTGACTTTCCTTCTGAAAAGCTACTACGTATTTCTTCTGGAAACCTCAGTGTTGCCACACTTCAATATAAAATCTTCATTTGATTGCAAATATCCTTATCAGTAGCCCTGAAATCTCTGCAGAGGACTGAAGCATCCAGTTATCTCTAAGGAATACAGTCAGCAGTGTCTGTGGAGAAACCAGAAGTAGCAGCTCTGGTTAATCACTGGCAGAAACTCTGCTCCCCAAGAAATGGCAGAGGAATTACCAAAATGACAGAACAGACAAGCAGAAGTAAGAAAATACCTAGATACAGAGCAAGAGGACTTAGTCTTCTCTTTCTCTGAGTAGCAAGAGATGTGCTCTTGCTTTTTTCAGCGGAGGAGCCCAGCTGATTGATATTACTTTCTCTGCTGAGTGGAGCATAACTGGATGGTGAATCAATTAATTACTTGGTTTATTCTGTGTGTTCCTTTGATGCTGTTTTAACATGTGCTGCTCATTTTCTTCCCACGTCCCCAAGCTCTAAGTGGGTCTTGCAGGGTGAAATCATGCTTTAGCTCATCCTTCCTTCCCACTGTGGCATGCCCCTGAACCACCCTACATGAAGACAAAGGGCTGGAAGTTGCATTTGTCAGTCTCACCATGTATTTGTCACATAAGGCTGAAGGCTATCTTTGACAAGTGGTTTGCATGTAGTTCCTGCCGCATGCTAGAAATAAAGGGATTTTTTCCTATGGTCAGGAATCATAATCCTAGAGTCTTTTTCTTCTTTCTGCATTCATACCAATATGAATGAAATAGGTGTCTTGGTTGCCTGGGTAGAAATGAGAAAGGAAGAGAAGGTCCATGATTAAAACCAAAATAGACTCTATCTCAGCAGAGCTCTACATTTGGATTTTGACACTAGCTTTGATTTTAGAAAATGAATAAGTTCCATCTCTCCTTCTTACCCTCAGTTGAGCTCTCAATGATGTAATGACCTATGAGCCTTTTTAACTGTGCTTCACAGCCCTTCCCCACACCTGTTCTGTGTCCTGAACAGAAACTCTGTCTGAAGTTACCATGGGAATCAGCTGGATGTGAGTGTTACTATTGTACTGTGTTCAATTTCAGATCATCCTCAGGTCTACAATATCATCTCCTCATAGTTTGGTTTATCTACTAAATCTCCTGCTGATTTACTTTGTAACTTTTTGGGTGAAGATCATCAGGGACTATGCATTGTGATTAAAAGGAAAAGCAATAGAAACCTATTCGTTCCCTCACTAGTGTTGTAGAGAGTGTTGGTTCTGTATTCCAGCCAAATTGCAGGGCTTCAAGAACAGAATTTACCTGCCAGTACTGCCCTGCCTCGAGTGTGAATGACAATGGAATTAATAGGGCATGAACAGTGGGAAAGGGGTAACGTGAACTCATGTTTCATGTACTGCACAATGTTCTCAACCACCAGTGCAGGATTTTCTTAAGAGCAAAAGCAGCAACAAATCTTCACTTGACAGATGTTTACACCTGCAGTTCTGCAAACCTCTCGGTAAGCAACTCCTCAGCTACGTAGGGTGAATGGCTAAAAGAAGCAGTGGTGTAACTTTAGGGCATTTAGCTTTGTATAATTCAGAAAGCTTGGTAAAGCAGTTCTCAAGGAGCAGTTTACTATCTGCCAAACAGCATGCATATGAGTGCATGGACAGACTAGTGCTAAGGACTTGCAACAAGGCTGAAACACTAGTCCCCTTTAAAAGGTATTTGTGCCCACTTACTACGGGAATAATTTTGGAACTAGTGTATTCCCAAAGGGGCATGGAGCAGCTGAAAGTGTGAGAATGTCTGTTATAAATGTTTGATTTTGCTGAGACAAGTTGAGAAGTTTCCTCTCTGTCAGAGGTGGTCCCCCATGGAACGGATAAGGTGAAGAAATGCTAGATCAACCTGTGTCAACAGAGCAAGTAATTATTGAAAACAGACCCTGAAATTACTGACATCAAACATCTGTAACAGGATATCTAAGATCTGTACTGCTGTGGAAAGTAGAACATCTCAGGACTGTATCCGCTGGGGTTTTTTAGTGGGTATTGGTAGGGTATTAAAGTACTCTGAGAGCACCAAGGGAACCCTTTGTAGCAGTGTAATTTAGGAGGTGGACAAATGAATGGTGTTCTACATTTTGGTGGGACTTGGGCACTGCTCCTTTATACTGTTTGGAGAAATCATCACCTCTGTGTGCATAAAATAATAAATTAGCTTCCTGTGTCTCATTGATGCAATTAAATCCCATTTGTGCAGCAGAGGTGAGAAGTCCACACTTTGTGGACTGAAGTCATTTCTGTTCTCTTGAAGCAGTAAATATTTGGCCTTTTTTGTAAGATATTTTGGATATACTTTTTAAAGGACATTGCCCTCCTGCCAAAAGTTTTTTATCTAAACAGACCTTATGCTATGCTTAACCTTAAAACATTCTTTGCTCTAACATTTAGAAGTTGCCATCAAGCTAGCAGAAACAACAGATGCTTTTTCTTGAGCTGGGGGACTACTGTGTTTGTGCTGAAGCCAGAGAAAAGCTCTGAAAGTGGGCAATGATTGCCTGTTATGAAAAACTATTGTTGTCAAAGAAAAAGCATCGCTGTAGGGGTGGGATGTGGGAGGACCTATATTAAAGAGAGGAAATAAGAAAAGGACAACTCTCTGTCTCCACATAAAGCATGAGAGAACTGGGTACTTGTTTTGCCTGAAAGACAGGAGGTTCCTGAGTGCTAAACATGAACAACTGAAAGAAAACTGAATGAAGCTCCACCTTTCAGGGACCCTGCCATCAATGTTTTGTTCTCACGCCAACTTCTTGGACTATAAAAATCTGCCTATAAGCCAGGAAAAAACACTTCCCTGGAAGGATTCTCAAGTTACTCGTTCATGGCAAGATGGAAATTAAAAAGGGGAGGTCATTTTGGATCTTCTGCCTAATTTGGAGTTGTTGCAAGGGCAAAGAGCCATTTCAGATAGGTAAGAAAATCCAATTCTCAGATTATTTGCTCACATATTACTCTACACTGGTGACAAATAGAGCTGTCAAATGAAGATGTGTAATATATTCATAGACAAGCTGTAGACATGCCAAATACTGTTTAACATTGACCATTTTAATACTTAATGTCAGCCATTTAAGTATTTTATCTTTTTCTTTCACTACTAGGTAGTTTATAAACAGTTTTATGCACTGAGTGGCTAATCTTAAAGTGGGGAATCTCTGGATGCAGTTTGCATCATAAAAAAATAGTGACAAGCTATTTAACATACTTTACATATATTCTTTATAGAAGTAGTAAGGTACCATAAAACCTGCTATTGATGAGTATGAAATAGTGCATTAGAAGTAATCACATATTTTGTGGTCTGCTGCCCTGTTACCTCCTGGTTGGGTTTTGAACATCTTATTCTTTCCCTGGTGTCTTAATATGCAAACAGTTGATGCAACAGTTATTATGATCTTAGTAATTCCAGCGACTCCACTTCCAAGAGTAGCCAAACATTCTCATTTCCAGTCATTATTGTGTAGAAAAGTGCTAAATTACCCTACTCCACTTTAGTGATGCAAACACCTATGTCAAATTACAGTCCCTTTAGAAGTCTCTTTCTGTAAGGGCTTTTCAGCACATGAGTTTGTGTTGCACATTTCTACCATCAAGAACTGATTTTTTTCAGTTTTCCCCTGTTGGTTCACCAAGTACATTAATGACACTTTTTTAATTTGATCTGTGATGGATATTTCTGTCTTTTTTTTTTCCTAACTATACTACATAAACAAAACCAATAAATTTGCCCATTTACATTTGTCATACCTTTAGATGGGCTTAGAAGAAGTGCTAAAGGCATTTTGTAGCAAGCATATTTTATCTAGCTCAAGGTGATTTATATTGGCTTTGTGCAGCTCAGAGGCAGGAAACGTACTTTCTGAAGTGATGTTTTAAATGCACTTAAAGTAAGTATCAATATCTTCAACAGAGATACAACTCAGAGGTTCAAGACATGAGTTTTAGTTGAGATGAAAAGCATGTGTATCTGAGCTCACTGCTGGAGCTGCTGGCAGCCTCAATTGCTGAGATCAGTGGCTGCCATTTTGCTTAAGAGTCATGTCCCCTATGGTATCTCCTGGAAGGGACTTAATCCAAGACTTTGAACCAAAGTCTTGCCTGTGTTCAGAAGGATTTCAAAACTGGAAATGAGATGCAGGCAGTCAGGGTGGAATTCCAATCACTTTAGTTTAGGTATCTACAGTGTAAATATATCTGCAGTGTAAATGCCGAGGGGTGCCATCTACATTTGCACTTCTCAGCAACTTTTGTAGAAAATGGAGAGAAACATGCGGTCCTGGAGAATCTTCTTCCTACATAGACGTGTAAAGTAGGGAAGCTGAACATCTTCTGCTTCTCACTGTTAACTTCAAAAGAGCCTGGAATCATTTGATTACATTGGAGGCATCTCTGACACGGGCTTCTAAGGTGCAGTGATATGAAACTCCTTCCCATGAGCTAGTGTCTTCCAGGGGATAACATTTTTACCTTTGAAAATCTCACATTTACTGTTTTTCGACAAAAAAACCCAAGGCATCTCATGAGGGGTGAATTTCTAAGCTCCTTCATATGACTTTTTCTTTAGTCCAGGTCTCTACTGTCAGTAGAAGTGAATGTACCACCTGGGGGAATTTCCACTTTCGTACATTTGACCATGTTAAGTTCACTTTCCCTGGAACCTGCACATATGTCTTTGCTTCACACTGCAATGACAGCTACCAGGACTTTAACATCCAAATCAGGCGCAGTGATAAGAATAACTTCCTGATCTACTTCACTGTCACCATTGATGGAGTGATCTTGGAGGTGAAGGAGACAGGCATCACAGTGAACGGGAACAGGTGAGTAGACTATACAGTTGTTTTCTTGTGCAGCAGTTTTATTGCTATGTATTAGCAAGACATGATCTGTCTAGAAAGTGGTCCTATTCTGCAGAGGTGCAAATGGTTGTGTATGATATGTTCATAGCACTTTGTTATGTTATTGTGAAAAGCCCACTTCATAGTTGTGGAGGAGGCTAGAAGCACGTACAATACATCCACCAGGATCAACACCAATATGTTAAGCAAAAGGCAATCTGTATGCTATAAACCAAAAAAGTGTAGGTTTCCTTAATGTTGCTTTGATTTGGGAGGGAGAGGTGAAAGGAAGGAGAGAAAATGAACACTTTATTTATAGAAGGTTGTGATTTTGTAGAAACTTTGTGTTTTTTTTTCTCAAAATATTATTTCTGTGGTACTAACACTACTGTTGCATGTTGATGTTCAGGAACAGATGGTTCCTTTACAAAAAGATTTCTATTTCCAGATAGATTAGTATTGAAAACTGCACTGCTTTGTAGATCACAGCTTGCCTTGGTATCTTCTTACACAAGAGACAGAACTTTCAGAAGTCAAAATCCACACCTTTAATTCCAGTTTGAAATGAACCAGAATGCAAACTGCAAAAAGGAGGGTAAAAATACTCAATAAGTAAGAAGCCATAAGCAACAGTAGCTGAAAGTTGGCACAGTTTTAAGGACAGCCCTCATTTGAAGCAACTTTCTCCCAGCATATAGGTGTGAAGGGCCAATGCAGGTTTTGACTCTGGGAAAAGCCTTCAGAACATTGTTGTAGAGAAAATTGCAAGCATATAGACTGCTTTCTCTTCACAGGCTTCTAAAAAACAACAAAATACAGAATAGCATCTCCCAGTTGTAATTACAGTATCAAAGCCCAAATGTATCTTCTAAATCAAAGGGGCAAGAAATATAATATCTTTTGGCTATTTACTGATTTTCCAAGCTTTTCAGTCTCTGGGGAAATGAATGGTAATTGTCCTGGTAACAAGAAAAAGTAATATAGGTCTAAGTCACATCAGTATATGAGTGATAGAACAGTCATCATTTCTTACCACTGTGATCCCTGAATTTCAAGGAAAGCCAGGAGGGATGATGAGAACCTTCAGTGTCCTCTTGGGGAGGACTATATTTCCAGTATTTTGATCTTGTTCCTTATAACCTTTTGGGTTAGATCCTCAGGGTATGTAAACAAGTGGATCTGCATTGGTATCAATCAAGTGGCTTATATGGTGTTGACACACTTGTGACCAAAATACATTTTGTTCTGGATTAAGGTTTGTAAAAGGTCGCAGTGGAAAAGATGATCATGCCTAAATTTAATGCATTGTGTGGATGAAGTCTGACCTTGAAATTAATTTCCCCATGGCTTATTTAGCTCCTTTTGATGCTAATTCTTCTTCCAATGTTTATGAGATCATTTAATCAGTCTTTTTCTTCTATGAAATCTGTTTTGTTCCCTCCATTTTCCAGGATCCCTATGCCTTTCAGCTTGAAGAGTATTCTGATTGAGGACACCTGTGCTTACTTCCAAGTCACTTCCAAGCTGGGCCTGACACTCAAGTGGAACTGGGCTGACACTCTTCTAGTATGAACAGCCAGTTAGTTGTTCTTCTCTTGGTGAACCTCAGCAATGATGAAAAGCAGAGTTGGACACAGGCATTGTGTTGATATACGATATTGTGGGAGGGATGTGTACTGTACCATAAGCTGATAGGGACACACAAAACTAGGTAATACTTTCATGGAGTAAGGTTATGGAGTCACAACCTCTAAGCATTCCCAGCTAGTTTTGTGTGACAAAAGGTGCCACTGCTAACCCTGGAGAGAGGACCTCTGTAGTTATCTGCTTTGTCCATGGAACACTGACAGCAGCGCAGATAGACAGTCCTTCCAGCTCTGACTTGTTAGTTACCCTTTGTCTTGATATACATCTTCTGTGGAAAACTAATCTGCATGGCCAGTTCAGACCTTAGCCTCTCTCATTCAAGCACCTTGATATGCAGGAGTTCCCCTTTTTACACCGACCCAGAAATATCCTCTTCTGCAACACTGTGTTCACAATTTTCAATGTGAAAACTTGCTCTACGCAGTCAGGACTGAGATTAAGTATCATGTCATGTTTTGCAGCTCAGAAAGACAAAGAGGGCAGAAGGTGAATAGGGAGGAAAAAAATAAAGCTATGAAGTGGTATTCAAATTCTAATTTAATGACACATTTTCTTCCCCATTTCAGCTGTACTAATCAGTATTTGAACTATTATAGACACCACCTGTACAGTGGACACAACTCTAGTTTGACACACTTTTAGGAAAAGCACTGCTTTCTTTTGTTGGACCCGAGTGATGCCAATCCTATCCTCCAAGCTTGCAGAACCACTTAGATGCAATAGTTCTGTCTAGCAAGGCAATAATATTCTAACTTGGGTCTTCATTGTCCCTGAGTATGGGCAGAACAGATTACACTGGACAGACCCACCCTTAGAAGTGCTGTGAAGTTATCCATTTAGCCTATGAACTAGAAAAAAGCCTTTGATACGGCTGAAAACTAAGAAGAAGCTGCTTCTTCACAGCATTCAGCATCAGAGTACAGTTATCTGACACATGCAGAGTGGAAATGTGGTACTTTGCAAGAGGTACCTCATGTCTATATATCAGTGTCTCTATACTGTCAGGCACAGGTCCAGGGATTATTACAGTATTCACCATGCTTTGGTTAGCTCATTGTCAGGTAGGAACAATAATTTCTTGAGGATCGTCTTCCAATTTAAATGCAATCTGTCTGCAAGTAAGTTTCATGGCAGGTTTTATAACAGAGAAGGAGACTGCTACAAATTGGTAGTGAGCATTTCTGCTACTGTGCTTTTCTACTGTGAGCCACGTTATAGTATGTGCTCCTAATGTTGGGAAATGCCTTTAAATTCTGGGTTTCCTCTTCCCTTTTGTTTTTTAGCTGGACCTGGAAGAAACATACAAAGAGAAAATATGTGGTCTGTGTGGGAACTATGATGGCAATGAGAAGAATGATTTTATTTTGGATGGTAGGCTATGAATACAGCATATTCCACATGGAACAGAACTGTTAATACGAGCCACAAACCTTGATATCTTCTTCCTATAAGCTGGGTTTCAGATTTCCTGACAGACACTCTGAAATACAAGAACATTTTCATATAGAGGAGATGTATTTAAAGAGTTTCTGGGATTACTTTGGTTATTCTGTTGTTTGCAGACTTGCAAGAATCTCAGATTTCTTTGATCCATACTAATTGCCTGGCTATCATGTAGCAGCATCACCAGGTTTCCCAGGGACAGTAGCAAACTTTAAGGAACTGTAGTCTCACATGAGGCACAACTGCATTTTCTGTCCTTCCATTTGCGCAGTTGGGTGTCAAGTGTGATCATCACTGAGCCAGAGAGATTTCACTGAGCATCTTTGCCGAAACCGTGGTGCCACCCACTGCCACTTTCAGATATTGCACTGAACTGGAAAGACGCCAATGTAGCAAACAGCTGAGGCTACAATCCTGTAGCAGGTTGTATGAGCAAATACAAACCCGCATTCTGGGTACAAGCTGCGGGAGTGAAGTCAAAGTTGTAACATCATTCAGTCATGTAATACCTAGGCTTCTTAAGTCAAGAGGAAAAATATTGTTATCTACCTCATCCATTCAAAAGAATCCTGAGATTCGATTGAGTATACTATTTGTAGTGATAGATTTTCGTGTTCATTTTAATACTTCATATTAAGCTTTTTAGATGCATCTTAGTCATGTTTCTGTCCTTTATTACAAATGCAGTAGGTAAAAGCTAAAGCTGGCTCAAATTTTTCTGAAGATGCAGTTTGCTACAGATAAACATTGCTTAAAATAGACTCTTATGCATCTGATTCCACAGACTCCCACACCCAGGGACCAGGTGGCCTCCAATATCCCTCCTTTCTGCTCTGAGAAAATCCCTGCCCTTGAGCTGAATAGTCAGCAGTCAGTCCATCTGCTCAGGCTAAGATCCACTGCACATGGAGGTCTCACTCTCTGACTCTCTTTTCTTCAGGAAAAATATATCAGGAAATAAAATCCCGTTCCTGCAAGGAGAACCTCCCCTTGAAAGATTTTTCTTTACACTCTTCAATGTCAATTGAGTTCCTTGGCAAATCATACGGCTCCAAGAGCTCAGGGTTTTGGAAGAGCTGTTTGCAGAAAATTTAGTGCTTAAACACCTGAAAACAAGGGTTTTGTGGAAGTCACATTCTCTCAGGCCTGCACTTAAAGGATTGAGCCACTATAGGAGAATAAACCTGGTCAGAAATCTGTCTATCAAACTTTTAAAGAAAATAATGAATCAAAGAATAGCTATTTATGCATATTCTCCATACAAACATAGGAATTTCAAACATTCTCAGAAAAATTTCTTACATTCAGAATCAAGTTTCTGGCAATGCTTTGGGTAAGTGCATCCTTCTAGTTATTGTAATGGTTATGTACATATATTGTGTGCCTGTCCGCCTCCTGGTCCCTCTTGCCATCTTCTCTAGCCTGTAAAAAGGAGTAGATTTCCAGATAATAACAAACACGTGCACCTAAACTTGTACTTTATGTTGTGATAGTAGAAGGCAAACTAAAATATATGACCTTTACATAGGCAAATACAAGACACTGTCAGATCAATTTCACCCATAATAAACAGAAGTGTCTGGAAGAGATGAAATGCAACAGAAAGGTCAAGAATGGCATGTGATTTTAAATGCCCAGGCTGAAGAGCAGGCCTTGGCACAAGTGTACTAGATCTCTGTCTGTAGTTCAACAGAAGCTGTATCATCAGACTGTCATCCTCCATAATATGGATGCTGTGGTTAAATCTGGACTTTTAATGAAGAGAATATTGCCCTAGAGTCCAAAAATTAAGCAGATTTTCATAACCCATTAACTGCTCTAAAGAATTGCAAGAAGTTACTCAGATGCGTCTGGGGATTTTGCAGGGTATAAAATGCATCCAAGGCAGTATGGGAACTTCCACAAAGTAGAGGATCCATCAGAAAAGTGTGCTGATGTGAGTCCAGATGACCACTCTGGAAGACATCCTCGGAGGGAAGATGATAGATGCAGTAAATATGTAAGTATATGTTGTCAAAAAGTATAAACCCTCCTAAACTGCAGCCCTGGAGAGACTGTGTTGGAACAAGTTAATCACAGACCATGTATCGAACCAAATTTTTCAGAGGTCTGCTCATGAACCTGAGGAAAATGCTGATATTACAGCTGAAACTATATCCTGCTATTGCATTAAAGTAGTGGGAAAATGCACAACTGAATGACAGCTTCCAGTCCAAGAAAAAGGACCTCATGACAGAAATTTACAATGGATAATCTCTGAAGCCCCTTCCAACCTGAGTTATCCTGTGACCCCAGAACTGTGTCATCAAAAATTGAGATACACATCATAAACCAGAAAACTGGTAAAATGTCAAGTATTGCTTTTCCTTCTTCTATTTTGCAGAAAAAAAGATGCAAGAAACTAATGTCCCGGTTTGGAAACTGCCCCAAAGTGGTTGCATTTGATGAGTATGTAGAGACCTGTAGTGAGGATATGTGCCGCTGTGCAGTTAATTCTTCTCACTACGATTTGGTTTCCAGCTGCATATGCAGCACTTTAAACCAGTACTCTCGAGACTGTGTCCTCAGGAAGGGAGACCCTGGGGAATGGAGAACAAAAGAACTTTGCTGTAAGTAGCTACTGCTCTGGAGATTTCTTTCAGGTTATGCATATACACATGTATTCTGATCCCAGCAGAGCAAAGCTAGGAGCTGTGTTAACTAGTAAGTCTGCAGAAATACTTTGATAGAAACATTGTTAATGGAAAACTTTTACATATTTAAGTGAATTATGTTTCTTAATTTTGTCCCACTTCTTCTTATGGCTAGGTTTTCTCCAGTTCTTTTTTTTAATTTTACCATGCACAGTTAACTCATAAATAGCCTTCTTTTAGACTTTGAGATCTAAAAGCTCTTGACAGAGAAGTCACTGAGAAGTCTAATGTGTTTGTCTTTAGCTTGTCCTGTGCTTTCATACTCAGTAGTCACTGCTACCAAACACAAAATCACTGTAAATCCAGGCAGTTCTTCCAAAATGTTAGTGTGGATTAGTGCTGGAATGACTGAGACTTCAAGGAAAAATATACTGTTATGGCTCAATAAATGATTCTAGTGTCCTTTGCTTGTATCTTGACTTCAGTCTACCTGGCAGTAGTAAAATAATTGCAAACGAGATATGGGCAAAAGGAGGAAGAGAGATTTGGGTGGTGATACAATGATTTGAGGGCTCTTACAAATGCAATGTTAACATACCCCATTTTCATTTGGTCTTGCAGACCGGGAATGTCCAAATAACAGGGAGTATATGGAATGTGGAAACCCCTGTGCTGACACATGTGCTGATCCAGAAAGGAGCAAGATTTGTAAAGCTCCCTGTACAGACGGCTGTTTCTGTCCTCCTGGTAAGATAGTTCACTTCCTTCAATGGGTCACACATATGACAGAGGACAGGACAAGAGGAAATGGCCTCAAGCTCCACTAGGGGAGATTTAGGCTAGACATTAGGAAAAAGTTTTTCACAGAAAGGGTCACTGGGCACTGGAACAGTCTATCCGGGGAACTGGTTCATTCACCTTCCCTGGAGGTGTTTAGGGGACAGGTGGACGAGGTGCTAAAGGGCATGGTTTAGTGTTTGATAGGAATGGTTGGACTCGATGATCCGGTGGGTCTCTTCCAACCTCGTGATTCTATGATTCTATGATTCTATGATCAAGGGACAAAGAGGGAAGTAGTGGCAATTATTTTTTTCTTTAACTTTTTACACTAAAACCAATGAATAGACTGTTTCTTCTAGCATAATTTAACAACTTTCTTCTTGGAATAACCAGATCTCTAAAGATTTAAGATCCTGACACTGGAGGAGGTGAGGGAAAGATTTCTAAGGACTAGACAGAAAAAAATTGGTGCAGATGTGGAAAGAGAAGTGTTCTCTAGATAGTGAGAATGCAGGTGACAATGTATGACCAAGTACCTTCTTGTTATGAGGCTAGATCTTGCAGTAGCTTAAGTCATACATAATATAAATGCATTGCCAGGCATGTGCGTGTATAAGTTGCACATGAAGTAGAGGCTAAGATGAGGATCTGACTTCTGTTAAATTCACTTTAGAAATGGATGGAAACTGGCTTTCATCCTTACAGTGTGGCACTTGATAATCCTACTCAGTGACAGATTCCAGTAAAATGCAGAGATATTCTCTGGGGTTTGCATTGCTCTTGTTTAAGCTCTAGTAGGAAATATTTCTTGTCCATTAACACCTGAAAAGTCCTGGTGTGGTGTTTTCCTTAAAACATATCCTACTCATTTACAGAAATGTTGAATACTCCAGAGTTTTTTTCTTACTCTAATCTTCCTTGATGGTGTTTCCCAGACTCACCAAAGGAATATTAACTAGTCAATGTGTCTGAACAGGAACTATCCTTGATGACATCGGTGGCAAAAAATGCATCCCCAGAGACAGCTGCCCCTGTATGTTTCAAGGCAAGGTCTACTCATCTGGAGGGACTTACTCCACTCCCTGCCAAAACTGGTACTGTTGTGAACCTGATTGCAGTAACAAGGCAGAAGCATTTATTTCAGAGTGTTGTTGAGTTGTATTCTGTTCTTTTATCTCTTTTTCTTCTTATTATTCCTAATATTTGTCTTAAATAATAATGCAAAACCTGAATTTCAAGAGTATAGGAATACTTCAAGGTAGTCCTCAGCTTCACATAGTTGCCACCCTCATTTGGAATTGCCAGCAAAACTGAGTTCAAGAACTCAGAATGAAAAAAAATGAGACACTGATGGTTAATTAGACTTGGCCACTAAAGTGAGGCAAGGAGTTATACCTCGTTAATCAGTTACATTTCCAACCACTTCCAGATCTACAAAAGGCTCTTTCAAGGCCTGGATTGCAAAAGTCATGATCCTTAAGAATGATTTGATTTAGAAAAACTCTGTACCACGAACCTATCTCCACTCTGTACAAGTGAAAGGTGTTAAGACCTCTGATGAGTGCGTTTCAAAGCAGTTTTATTTCTTACTCTGATACCCATCTAGTTAATGAGCAGCTGTATGTGTCATTTGAGCTCTGGTGACACAGCATCATTTCTTGACTGTAGACCTAGCCTTTACTACAGGGAGGAATGAAATATGCTGTGTTGTATGGTGGAGATGTTCTGCAAACCCCTTTCTGGCATTCTGAAGAAATACTCCTAAAATCTTACAATTTTGAGGAACCAAACTTGATGGGCTCTTGATGGTTCCCATGTAGCCTCATCTATACTTACTCCTCAAAAAGCCTGAGCTAATGTGGTCAGGTTGTCCCCTTGTGTGCACAGCTCTATGTGCTCATTATCCCAGGTCCCCCACAACTAGTTGCTGAACTGTTGCACCGGCAACTTGCTGAACAGTTGCATCAGTAGCATAAAATGTTGCATAATTCTAACTGAAGAGATACTTTCGTTCTTTAAAGGGTCAAGTAAACAATTTAGGCCCTGAAACAGATTTTGTGCTTGATGAGCTCAGTGTTCCTCTGAAGGAGCTAGTTCAAAGCCCAGTGTGATGAACTCTCTTTTTGAGAGGCATCCAGCCTTTACACTTTAAAGTCCTAATGTGAAGTCTTCCTCCCAGAGAAATTCAATAAACAGCCAGAAAACAAGCTAAAAAACAAAGAGGGTGCCAGCTGTACATATTCAAATACAGACGTCAATTCACCTTTTCTCCTTTAAAGCACTCTCTATTCTAACTGCTCCTTTTTTGCTTTGTACAGTACTTGCAAAGGAGGCCACTGGAACTGTATTGCTCTGCCCTGTTCTGGAAGCTGCAATATAGATGGAGGATTCCATATAACAACATTTGATAATAAGAGATTCAATTTTCATGGCAACTGCCATTATGTCTTAGCTAAGGTATGAACATTCTCCCATTTCACTACTAAACCTCTTGAGTAGCATGAGGCATTAAGCTGTGCTGAAGTTTAAGCGACTTAATTTTATGGTATCAATCCAGCAAAGTTCTTCAACACATGCTCAGTATTAAATGCGGCAAATTTTCTCATTTGCAATGGATTGTAAACCAAATGCATGGTGCTTAATATCAAAGTCTTGCTTGCTTCAACACAGTTTTACATCTTTTCTTCAATGAATTACTTCTTTTCTTGGACATATTAGTGTAGGTTTAAGCATTACTCCACACAAGTTGATAGAAAAGAAACAGAGTGCAGAAGAAAAGGAGTGAACAGTATTGGTTTTAGCAGTGAAATAAAGAAGTTTGCAGTTATAAACTGAAGGGCCCAGTTCTTTCTTTTTTTTTCCTTTTAGTCTTTCAGAGACACCTTTTTTTCTCTTCTAGCTCTCTTCCTGTAACATGCTAACAATGTGTGCACATCTCTTCTCTCATGTCTTTTCAGAACACTGATGACACATTTGTGGTGATTGGAGAGATCATCCAGTGTGGGACATCAAAGACAATGACTTGCTTAAAGAATGTATTAGTCACAATAGGAAGAACTGTAAGAAATTTGCTTTAATTTGTGACACATGTCACTTTTATTTAGGTTCAAAGATGTGATTAAATACTGTGGACTCACTTTGTTCTGTTGCAGTACTGAGGCTGCAAGATTAATACCAGCAGGTGGTATTGTGCATGTGTTTGTTTGTTTTATTTTACAAGACTTATTTCCTCTCCAGTTCTTTTGGATTCTGGCTTTTTTGTTTTCTTTAGAGGCAAATGGCTAAAAACTATCCTTTGTCAGAAGCCAAGTTAGGGCTGGTACTTATGCACTCCTAAAGTTATACAGATTAGTTCTGTCAACCTGGTGCAGTCCTAACCTTGTTAGGAGATCCAGCATTCTAACCTCCTTCTATAGTCAATAGAGGTAGGTGAGGATCTCCAAAGGGCAAGTCAAGGCACCTAAAGTATGTGTTCTTCTGAAGGGGCCTGTCTCNACTGAAGGGCCCAGTTCTTTCTTTTTTTTTCCTTTTAGTCTTTCAGAGACACCTTTTTTTCTCTTCTAGCTCTCTTCCTGTAACATGCTAACAATGTGTGCACATCTCTTCTCTCATGTCTTTTCAGAACACTGATGACACATTTGTGGTGATTGGAGAGATCATCCAGTGTGGGACATCAAAGACAATGACTTGCTTAAAGAATGTATTAGTCACAATAGGAAGAACTGTAAGAAATTTGCTTTAATTTGTGACACATGTCACTTTTATTTAGGTTCAAAGATGTGATTAAATACTGTGGACTCATTTTGTTCTGTTGCAGTACTGAGGCTGCAAGATTAATACCAGCAGGTGGTATTGTGCATGTGTGTGTTTGTTTTATTTTACAAGACTTATTTCCTCTCCAGTTCTTTTGGATTCTGGCTTTTTTGTTTTCTTTAGAGGCAAATGGCTAAAAACTATCCTTGTCAGATTTCCCTCTCATTTTTTATAACTTCAAACTTTTTCACTTATTTCTTTTTGAAAGGTTGAAATTTCTGCAAGAAAATATACCTTTCATTTTTACAGTAATTCTGAGTCCTGAGGTTTTTCCTACTGCAATGAGTGAAGTAGCAGACTCTGCCAAATGAAGGCCAGTGGCTTCTCTTACTGAAGATTTTGCAATGATTCAAATTGAATTCAGTGGAAGCCAAGTTAGGTCTGGTACTTATGCACTCCTAAAGTTATACAGATTAGTTCTGTCAACCTGGTGCAGTCCTAACCTTGTTAGGAGATCCAGCATCCTAACCTCCTTCTATAGTCAATAGAGGTAGGTGGGGATCTCCAAAGGGCAAGTCAAGGCACCTAAAGTATGTGTTCTTCTGAAGGGGCCTGTCTCCCTCATTGTTTATGGAGGGAGTTTGAGTCAGATAGCTGTCATTTTGGATATGTTATATATCCAATGGGATGGATCCTAAACTACATGTCACGTGATTCTCAAAAAGAAGAACTAACCTCATAGGTATGTGAGAACACTCAGTCAAACCTGTTGTTTATTAAGAGGGTTTTTCACTTTTTGTTATGGCCTAGAGGTTTAGCTCTACATTACTGTATGGCATCCAGACAACTGAGTTACACTGACCTCAGGGTTGATAATGTTTTGAAGACTCTACTTCATAATGCTTAATGAAGCTTGTTGAGGTGCTGTTGTCTGTCTCCTGTCATATCCATTCACTACTGAAGGATTTTTTTTTTCCTTTTCCTTGCAGACCATAAAGATATGTTCCTGTGGAAATATCTACATGAACAATTTCATTGTGAAGCTGCCAGTAAGCAAAGGTAAATGCCATTTTTCACATCTTCCACAGACTAGCCTACATCTATTTACAGAGGGATTTTTGCTCCTTCCCTTGAAAGGAACATGATCTTGCTCATTATTAGGTCATTTGACTTAGCTGGATATTATGTCTGTGACTCCCTGGAAATTCCTGTTTTAGACTGGATACACTGGTAAATGGAAGTTCCAGTTCACTCAGCTTCATACATATCTGCAGGTGCACACATTTTTTTTTTTTCTTTTTTTTCCTCTTTAGATGGCATAACTATCTTCAGACCCTCTACATTTTTCATCAAAATCTTGAGCTCAACTGGAGTACGGATTCGAGTGCAAATGAAACCTGCAATGCAGCTATCCATAACAGTTGATCATTCTTATCAGAATCGCACATCTGGTGGGTCACATCATGCTCTTTCAGTTTGCTCTTAAACAGAGTTGTAGCTATTTGTCACTTTAAATAAACAAATTATTTGACTTTATATTGACTTTGGAATGTTAGAATCCCTGGTTAAATCTATAGCCTTCTGGAAACAAAGCACTGGGTAAACTTTTCAGTTTACTGAAGAAAATTAGATAATCTCTGTAATATTTAGCATGTGCAGGTCTTTTTCACTCTACCCATAAAAGCAGGTCTTTGTCAGAGACTTACAAGATGCAGATTGTGTTCTTAGTTTTGCCACCCATCTCCTGTTTAGTTTTTACGCTTCTGTTTCTTATCTGTGTAATGGGATCATGTCCTGTTTCTATGACTGGTTTCTTTTTCTTGTAAGCCTTTGGGGAAGGTACTTCTCTGCCTGTCAGTGTTAACTGAGGCACAATTAAGCAGATTCCAGTCTCTGTGCTATCACTAAGTGATATTTACACCATAAGGACAGGGTCCTATCTGATTTGTGGGAACACCAGAAAGTCTCTAAAAAAATGGGCTTTCCTCAGGTGAGGTTGATAATAGAGCTAAGAGTGTTTGACTAGAAAGCATTCCTTTTTCTATTAATGTAGTGATTTCTTCTTTTCTTTTGTCTCTGCCACACACACAAGGTCTTTGTGGCAATTTCAATAATATCCAGACTGATGACTTCAGAACAGTCACTGGAGCAGTGGAAGATTCAGCTTCTGCTTTTGGTAACTCATGGAAAACAAGAGCCAGCTGTTTTGACGTTGAGGACAGCTTTGAAGATCCTTGTTCAAACAGCATTGATAAAGGTAGCAAGGTTATGAATGCTAAATAATTTTCACAAGACAGATAAAAAAAGTATTTATAGAATCATGGAATCACCAGATTGGAAAAGACCCATCAGATAATCGAGTCCAACCATTCCTATCAATTAGGCATCTAAAAGCCACTGCCATTGAGGCTGTTAGTAGAGAGAATGCAGTGGGGTTTGCAGGTATTTAGGGTGACAGATTTGCTTTTAAAACAAAGACCACAGTGCTAGGGAAAGAGCCAACATCATCTTCACTGATGATTGGAAAAGTGCACACAGCATGAATGAGAACAATTTAAGTTTAAGGCAGAGCATAATTTGTCAATATTGGGCAAGGTCTTCATCCAATCTAGGTGGTCACAGCTGTGCTGAAGTCAAGAGGAGTAAGTTATCAACAGTACTGACTCTGCAAGCATTGTTCTGAACTAGGTTTCCTGTCTTTTTTTCTCACTTTGACTGGGTTTGGACATATATAGAATTCAAACTGTACTCTCCTAGACATTGCCACACATAATTAAAGCTATTGCTCACAGACATATGACTGCGTTATTGCTTGACTATAAAGAATTACTGGACTGTAAAGAATTAAGAAAACTTGATGAAAAACTATGAAAAGGGGGAGTTTTTGCAGATATTTTCCAAATTCAGCCACAGTAATGTCAATTGTAGAGACAACTTTGATCACCCATTCAACTATGATTAGCACTTTGAGAGGTTAATGCCTTGCATTTCTTGCTGGCATGATCTGAACACTTCAGGTCATTCTAGGTCTGAGTGATACCTGATATAGGTATCAAGAATATTAATTCACATAATAATGTGATTTAAGTGATTATAGACAATGAGTTTTTTTCCACTTCAGAAAAGTTTGCCCAACATTGGTGCGCTCTTCTGTCTAATACAAGCAGTGTGTTTGCTGCCTGCCATTCTGTTGTGGACCCTTCTGTGTACATCAAGGTAAGTACTGGTCTAAATATTTAATCTAATCCAGAGACTGATCTGCAAGTAGTGTGCCCTAGGGGAGTGAAATACATTACAATAATGCCTGTTCACAAAGAAGTTCACTGATGCTGATGAGAAAAATAATAAAACGACAGTTTATGCAAGATACAATGGGTCTATTAGGCTGCAGCCCTGGAAATATTAAGTCACTGCTGTCACTGACTGTTCCGTTGCATGATCCAGAAGTACACCAGGAAAAAAGAGGTTTACTGTTTTTGAAAACTGTTGGCTCTCTGAAAAGCCAAATCAGTGTTTCTGTGTGAAATTGAACTGAACATATTTTCAGCCCCCTGGATTCCTTCTGATTTGTTTTAAAATTCATATCTAGGGGGAGCACATCTACTATATTTAGATCTTATTTACTACTTTGCAATCATGTTAGTTTCCTCACGTTTAGAATGCAAAAAGCTGCTCATAAGTACCCTTGGAGTACAGCTCTGTAATGCTGTTGAGGAAGTTGGCTGAGCTAGAGAGTTGACTCATTTATGTGAATAGTAAAGAAGTTTCTGCAAAAAGACTGCCAATTTATGTAAGGAGTGTGCGTGATACAACTTATTGAGAAAATACCTCAGCTTGAAATTTTGCCTACAATTTAATGTGATTTTAGGTACCTTTGAAAATACAGCTTATGCTTTACCTTGCCAAACTTTCCATCAGAAATTATATTTGCTTGAGAACACATTAAGTAAAATAGAAATTTGCAATTTTCAGTTAAGGAAAAGCATTAACCAATTTCTTATGGATACATTTGTTACCCTTGCTGATCTCATTGGATTTTAAAGCATCATTCATGGTAGCATTTTCCATGACATCAGTAATGGCAGGATAAGTTGCTGTCACCCTATCGCTCTTGAGTGACTGGCTGCATCTGAGTTCTTCTGTCTAGCCACCCAATTAATAGAACCCTAAGCTTTAGATTCCCTTTAGTACTTTAATACCTTTCCCTACCTATCTAACTAGTTTTTTAGATGTCATTATGTTTGATTCCATATTAAGCTATCTTCTGTTAGGTACCTGTCATTTAACTGGATGTAGCTCTCTACTTACGAGATAGGTACACAAGTGCCAGTCATCACTGTGCAAGATTTTGAGTTCTGTAAATTTTCAGATGATGTATTTTGACATTTCCTACACCGTACAACCTCATGGGAGGCTGGTATAGACATGTCTTAATGCTTTAATGAATTATAGTTGCCTTTATCATTCTTATTATTCAACTATTCATGAGTGTTAAACGCAGCATCATTGCATTTACATGACAGTAATTGACTTCCTATTTCTCACAATTGATTAGTACTTCATCAGCATGTATTTTCTATTAGAGATATTACAAATTAAGTTTCACTTGTAAAAAAGCTTTTTAAAAAAATAGATTGGTTGACTATTTTTGCATTGCTATATATTTCCTTGTTTCTTCTGTGAGCTGGGATAAGAATATTCATGTCCTTTTCTGTCTCCTAGAAATGTATGTATGACACTTGCAACGCTGAGAACAGTGAAGTCGCACTGTGTAGTGCGCTCTCTACTTACTCCAGAGACTGTGCTACAGCAGGCGTGTCCCTGAAAGGCTGGAGGCAAGGCATCTGTGGTATGCATTCCAAAATACCTTGGGAAGGATTTGGGGGAACAACTTCAGGAGAACCTAATTTGTGGCAGGCAGTATCTTTTGTGCTTAGCCATCAAGTTAGTGGGTCTTTGAAAAATACAGCAGGCACATATTCTATGAAACACTCCTGCCTGTCAAAATCAGTTCAGTTCCACATCACACTCTTATTATGTATATTCCTTGTGTAAAATATTAGGTGAATTCAGTACTCAGAGAAGCAAAGTGTATAAGGTGTATTAATCAAATCACAACAAGGAATCACAGTTAGGTTAGTTTTGAACACATGGGCCCCCTGATATATTTTAATTCTGATACTTTATTTTTGCAGCTGATCTCAGCCCTCTTGTCTCAGATGTTACCGATGCAAATGATAGTACTTTCTGCACTTTTCCATTTTAGAGTAAAATGGTAATGTTTTTTAACAAATATGTATTGGTCATATTTTAGAATGTGAAAGTTTTTAAAGGCATTTTGAGCTACGGACTGCCTAATGAAAGAATAAAAGTTTCTTGGATATATACATTGCTACTAAATCCTGGGTTCAAAATCCACATATGTAGAATTTTTCTTTGGCACTGCCAGAATTTATTAAGAGATGAGGTCAGAATAAAACTCCCAAGTCCCCGTTTCTGAATTTTACTTCAGCATGTTCATTTTTCTATTTAGGATCAGATAGTTCAAGAGAGATTTCTCTATACCAACATGAAAATAGATGTATGATTTTTTGATTAATAATGCATCTGAAAAACAATTATTTTTATGCAGCTTTAATGCAGTTATGGTCTATTTAATGGCCTAAATAAGAGACTAGCTGGGATACTTAATAAAGACAAACCATGTAACTGCTGTGGTGCTTTGTTAAAGGCATTTAAGACTGAAGTAAGAACAATTTAACAAACCTGTGCTGAAATAATTCAAAGGGAACACAGTGCAGTGCACATCAAATTATCCTATAACCATGCAGATTTACGTATTAGACACAGTCCCTGCTTATTGAAAGCTTTGTTATCAGTATAGAATTGTTGATATTTTTATGCCAAATCATGCCAAACCCATGGTTTATAGTATGGGTTAGACCCAAATCTGTGAACTCATGCCACAGTAAGTAATATTCATTCAAACAGTCCAATAGCCTTGAGGAACAAATGCTATGACTTCATCAGCATGATCATTTTAGGCCTTATTTAAGAAAAGAAAATCTTTCCGGAACATGCCTGTGATAAGATTAGAAGGTTGCTTTATTAATGAGTGAAAGAATAAATGGGCCAGAACAGTTACTGTCAGTGCTCTGTCCCATTGCAGGAGCTGGAAAGGCTCTTCCAGCTCCTGCACACATGTCCAGCTGTGTCAGGCTGCAGACAGCCTCCAAGGCAGGTTATATGCTAAAGTGACGTCTACATTGCAGTCATTAGAGCATATGACATAAGTGAATCCTACTAGCTAACTGTTGCATTATGTGACAAGATCTTTTGTGGAAGCATGAACCACTACTTGAGTTATTGGTTTCACAGAAGAACAATGAGGCTAGTTGCTTCTGTTAAGTCACAGCACCAATCTGCTAGCACTCCTTGTGCTAGCTTGAAGCTACCTTTTGTATGCTCATGTTCTCTGCACTCACACCCCACTTGTGGTGCGTGTAATCTAAGATCACAAGTCTGTGACCATGGGCAGTATAATCAAATAACTCTTGTATTATCAGATCTTGCTTTACCAAAACTGATCTTTTTCCTCTGTGAAAAAAATGAAGCAAGAAAGTAAACACAATAATTTATTGTACTACTAGCTAACAATTAAGACATCCATTCAGGCAGATCTGATGTAAACTCATGCTCAACATCTTTACCAATATCTTTCTTATGTGGGCTATTTTGATTTACAAATACTAGTTGCTACATCTTCATAGTATGCCTATACAGAAGGAGAATATGACCTGCCCAATTTATACATGCAATATTGTATCTGCTCTTGCTTAGATCAGGAAACTAACTGGGCTTGTTTGGTGGAGGTAATAGTTTTAATTATGTACTCAAACCTAGCATGCTAACTAAATTAAGAAAGTGTACTATGGTCATGCACTGGACAACCATACAGACCTTAGTTTAAGCATGGAACATATTGCCAATATGGTGATAACATTGCCACAAATTGGTTAGCACAGTTGCCCGTGAACAACTCCTCTGTGCTTTTAAATATACCTCTGAGTAGCTGAAAAACAGCCGTGGGGTTAAATCTGTGGATCTAAGGAAGAAAGAAAGAGGTTCAAGATGACTAGATTTTAGTTCTCATTGAATTTCAGAAGAATTTGGATGTCAAGCTTTCTTGAAACTCACAGCCTTAATGGAGGTGAGATTTCATGACAAAATTTGATGTCATCCCTATGGATCAATACTGTAGATTTTATGGCAGAGTTTTGAAGGTACTGTTTCTTGGAAACCTCTGAAAATTAAGCAGCTTTTCACTATCTTGCAGGGTCAGTTGGGCTCTTTAGCTTTTGGTATTTTGCTGTTTAGTTCACCCAGAGGTCTTAAAAACTCTAGTTTCTCATTACACCAAAGGCTGACAACAAGAGTTTTCCTCAAGACACCTATGAGAATTCAAGCACACTTTCTTTGATAGCATCAAATGATTAGCAGAGTAGCTTGGCACTGCTCATTTAAAATTTACCCCTTAAAAAAAATACGCTCATTTCTTAAATTATTCCCAGACAAATAAATCATTAGTAGAGAATAGAAAAATATTTTTAATCATGAGTCAGAAGTTATTGCTTTCAATTCTTGGTATAAGATATAAATTATAAATTATATAAATTATAACATTCTACTAATTACCTTATTCAGTCAAAATACACCTTGCTGAGTATTTCAGTATTCAGTGCCACTCATATAGTTTAGGTTATACAAGCAGATTTCCCCCAGACTGCTGGAAGTTAAGGTCTTCTAGCTTGAAAAAAGCACATGCAGATAGCTGCATTAAGAGCATGAGTGATGGTGACACAGAAAAGGCCATACATCCATTTTATTTCTCTTGCAAAGATCCCTCTGAGGAGTGTCCTGAGACTATGGTTTATAACTATAGCATCAAGTACTGCAACCAGTCTTGCCGCTCACTTGATGAACCTGATCCACTCTGTAAAGTTCACACTGCTCCTATGGAGGGTTGTGGTTGTCCTGAAGGGACCTATCTCAATGATGAGGAGCAATGCGTAACTCCGGATGACTGTCCCTGCTACTACAAAGGCAAGATTGTTCAGCCTGGCAACTCCTTCCAAGAAGACAAACTGATGTGGTAAGCTGCTCTGGAGATGCAGGGGCTGCATAACTGGGGGATGTCTGGCTCACTGGGAAAGTCTCTTCTCTAATGCTTCAATAGTGTAATTTTACTGGAAGGAATAATGACAAATTTCGTCCAGATTGTTTCAAAGAAAATATTCCATGGCAGGAAGTACAGCCACAACAAATATTAAGATTCTATATTCCTGCTAGCAAACAAGAACCTGAAAACATCCTAAGTAGAGTAGTCTTTGCAATCTATGAAAATTTCATTGATGTGTAGAGAAAAATATCCATATGCAGTGGGAGCTAGTTTTCTAGAAGATAAGGAGCTTGGGGGATTTTCTGAAATAATAAAGTGAAAAACACTCTCCAACACACCCCCCTCCAGCCTACTTAAGAAGTAGAAGTGTTTCAGGAAACAAACATAAAATCTCAGTTTTCAAACTGAGTTTTTTTTAAAAAAGAGAGATAAATTATTGGGAAAATATTAAAAAGAACCTGTTTAATTTGCATTTGTGAAAAACAATTGTCATTTTCTTATTTTCAAGCAGCTTGGGCAGCAATGCAAAAAAACACTAGGGGAAGGTGATTTTGTTCATAGAATTTATTTGTGTCTTTAGATGTTTAGTTATTCTCTCTCTCCCAAATCCCACATTTTTTTCTAAGGATTCTACATGATTTTGGAGACACAGATTCATTTAGTAATTAAAGAGGTCTTTTATTTAAGAAAGTAGTAGTCTCATCTTGTGAAATGGAACATAGATGCTTAAGAAAAACTTGGTTTAAGAAAAAACATACAATAAAGCAGTGGCAGAATGGCAGAGTTGAGTGTCTTAGTCTTCCTTCTGGGTATGGTAGTTCATGTCTATGAACCTGATAGCTATAAATAATATTCATTTTGATAGGATTTTTTTTATTTGTATGACTAGTGAAGTTTTGCAGTGCCTTCTTCTCTTGTAAGAGAGCAATGTGCAATGAGGTGATGTGTTTTATTTTATGGAATCTCTTTAGCAAATGCATTCAAGGAAGATTAGACTGCATTGGAGAAACTGTCCTGGTAAAAGGTAAGATATTGTTAAATAATGGCATTATGGTGTCAACTAGTATTTACAATGTTTTTTCTGTGTTATTTCTCACTTTCTGTAACATTCTGTATTCAAATTTAGCATTCCCATTTGTACTTTCTTCCTGAAATGTGCTGGTTATTGATAATAGTTGCCGTTGTAAAAATGTCACCAGACTTGATGAATACTTAAAATACGTTACTTTCCAAAGCTTAGAATGCCTCTGCTTTCTTCTCCCTGCACTGCTGGTGAGCAGAAGCAAAACTTAATAGAAGCTATAAATGAAGTACATGCTTCCCACTGAAATGGTCTGCTCCGTTTTACAATTGCTGTTGGCATTGTTTATTGCTTTCACTGAATTATGTTCCTAAAATATTTTCTTCCTCCTACAGATTGTCCATCTCCTATGTACTACTTCAACTGCAGCTCTGCAGGTCCTGGTGCAATTGGATCAGAGTGTCAGAAAAGTTGTAAAACACAGGACATGCACTGCGTAAGGACTTCACCTCCTAGCAGTAGCATGGGGCAACATGCTTGTGCATGAATGATTGTCTTTAAAAAAATGCTGGTGATAGCATGTTATGCTGTTCACAGACCAACTACTTTACACAGCAGCTATAATTACCCACATATCCATAATGCTTGTAGTTTGATTGCTATTAACTTCCAGTTATGTAATTTTGAAAAAAATCCAAAAGTTTGGCATCTAGAGCTAGCACCTCAGCTGGTTACCTGAATTTGTGGCATTTCCTTGTGCATTAATGAGTTGTCTTGTGGTCTATCTTTATATACGCAGTATGTCACAGAATGTGTTTCTGGCTGCATGTGTCCCAACGGGCTAGTGTTGGATGGCAGTGGAGGATGTATTCCCAAAGATCAATGCCCATGCGTCCATGGAGGACACTTTTATAAACCTGGAGAAACTATTAAAGTAGACTGCAACACATGGTATGTTATTCCTGGGAGCCTTTTAAAATAACACTGGTGTGTCATCAACAAATTTCTAGCCACTAATACAAAGCACAGCAGTATGAAGGCTACTGTGGAGAAAAATTAACTCCAACTCAGCCAGAATAAATACACAAGCGAATACGGGGATAATACTGATTCATACAACTGTAGTCAGGAAGAGAACTGACCACATGATACTTGACAGTTCAATATTCAGAAATGGTTGAAATATTCAATTTTTCACCTTGAATTTACTTCCTAAATCCACACTGTCTCCTGCCCGGGGTTAATGATTTAAAAATATTTGTAGGGGAAAATAAATAGAATAAAAATAGACAAAGTTCAAATTTGTCTTGGCAGTAAAGAACAGCTTTCTAATTAGCAAGCTCTCTCATGGCATGGTGTCAGAACAGTTGAGAGGGTAAGCCTGGAAGACTGAGACATTTCTGAGACTGCTGTCTTTGAGGAACTACAAAAGACAAACCTCTGAATTACTCTGACCCTGTTTGGCACTGAGGATAAAAAATACACTTCATACAAAGATTGTGATTCTTTGAATTTTGTCTCCCAGTACCTGCAACAAAAGGCAGTGGAACTGCACAGACCATCCCTGCAAAGGAACCTGCTCTGTCTATGGAAACGGGCATTACATGACATTTGATGGGGAGAAGTTTGATTTCCTGGGAGACTGTGACTATATCCTAGCTCAGGTACAGTTTTTTTCACTTTTCTATCCAAATGCTTTCCACAGCTTACAATGCAGGATGCATTCTGAGTAATTTAAAGGCTAAGCCATGCAAAATAATCAATAATAATGAGCAGAGACTACTCCCTTCCTCTTGCCCCTACCTAGAGCACATACAGTGAGATTTTTGAAAGCAAAGCTATCCACCCTCAGGAGTGACACAAGAGGGCACTGTGTTATCCTAAACTATTAACTCCTGGGCTGGACGGCCCTTTGGTGATGTAATTCCATCATCTGCAAGGGAAAGGAAATAGTGTGGTGACAAGCTAAGTGTTTCAACCATCCAAGACTGACAATAATTTTGTTGCAGGTTAACATGTGAGCCTCATGTACAATAATTGTATGTAGTGAGGCAGTGCTCAATGAGATGTTTTCTCATACCTGAATTACAGCTGGTTTTGCTGTAAGACAAATTTTAAGACAAAATATTTTTACTTGTTTGGCTGTGCAGGACTGGTGCCATGGAAAGCTTAGTTTTTCCCTTAGCTTCTGCCTTAGGGATTCCTGGTTAAGTTTGAACCTGCCACTATGTCAGCTGCCATCAGATTCTTCTGAAATGCCCAGAGGTCTGATGAATAAAAAAGTAACAAAAGCAGAAATTTGAATGAAGTGTCATTCATTTCAAGAGTCTGAAAAATTTTAAGAGTGATCTAGTTTTCTGTAAAGATCTAATACAACATTATCTATTTTTTCTAAGGATTTTTGTCCCAATAACATGGATGCTGGCACCTTCCGAATTGTAATTCAGAACAATGCCTGTGGGAAGTCACCCTCCATCTGCTCCCTAAAGATCACACTGATTTTTGAGGTTTGTCTAGCTCTTGAGGAGCTGTAGTCTTGATTTTGTAGCTGTTAACCTAATTTCCCCTTAGATTCCAACTCAGTTGCTGCTAGAGGGTACCAACAGAAATCACCTAGCCAGAAAGCAGTGGCAGGTGAGCTAGGAATAACATTCGTGATACAGGAGAGAAGGTAAAGTTTTTAGAGGAGTGTGTTTCTGTACCATGGTTTGAGCACAGGGCAGATATTCCTTCCCTCCAGCTCAGGCTTAGCATTTCCCCAGAGTATACACAGAAAACATTTCTCCCACAGCACAGTGGGAGGGGATGGTGAAACAAAGCAGCCTGATAAGAGGTGTTCTAATGTGCTCCATTGCCCCTGCACTTAGGAGCCAATGTGGCAGCAGAACAGATTTTATCTAGAATGTAGTTTCTGTGTCTGTAAGGTAAGACTTGTCATACAAGGGCAGATGTTTACCATTGAATTCAGTGAGTCTTATGTGCGGCAATAGATGAAGATGTAGTATAAAGGCTAGAGAAAAATAGGACGAAAGACAAGAGGCAGAATACCAGTGCTGTTACACTAAGTTTTCTATTCAATTTTGTTCCATGAAACTTACCTGTTCCTGTAGAGCAGTGAAATCAGGCTCTTAGAAGGAAGAATTCAGGAGATTGCCACTGATCCAGGAGCTGAGAAGAATTACAAAGTGGATCTCAGAGGAGGCTATATTGTGATTGAAACAACTCAAGGGATGAACTTTATGTGGGACCAGAAGACTACTGTTGTTGTTCTTGTGGCACCATCTTTCCAAGTAAGTATGGGGTGGATTGAGAGTTATGGTTTCAGACTCAGTTATGCATCCAAAACTTGAGCCCCACTTAGGAAAGGAAGGCTTGGAGAAGTGTTCAGTTCAGTGGACAAGAAGCAGCAAGGAGGCCATATCTTGTGTTTTATTTCATTGTTCACTCAGTATGAAATGCTCCAGAATACTTGGAGCTAGACATAGAGCCAGAAAATTTACAATATTGGTGGGCTAATAGAATGATCTTCTCACTGGAAGTACAGCTTTTTCTAAGCCATATTTTGATGGCTGTTTAGAAATTTACATCTATTTTGCCTTGTATTGTTGTATAGTTTCTCTCTATCAAACAGTGGGTGCACTCAAAATAATAAAATCATTTACTAAGTCTACACAAATTACCCAGGGAAAAGTCTGTGGCCTTTGTGGGGACTTTGACGGCCGCTCAAGGAATGACTTCACAACCAGAGGCCAGTCTGTTGAAATGAGCATCCAGGAGTTTGGAAACAGCTGGAAAATAACAAGCACCTGCTCAAATATAAATATGACAGATCTGTGTGCTGGTCAGCCTTTTAAGTCTGTCCTGGGACAGAAGCACTGCAGCATCATTAAAAGTAACATCTTTGAAGCCTGCCACAGTAAGGTAATCTTGTTCTGTCATCCTCAGTAGTTTCACACCAGGTATTTCTATTTTGCATCACTTTGCACATAATTTTTTATTATTAAAGGCTACTATGCAGCATCCTCGAGTACAAGGGCTACCTCTCTCAAAACCTCACTTTACAGCTATGCCAGTTGAATCCTGTTGCAGAGTACTGAGGAAACATCAGTGCCTGTTTTGAGCAATTGAAGACAAAGATGATAATAGCTGACCACCAGAAATAAAATATAAGGTGTCAGTTTGTTAAATCTAGAAATAAGTTAATGTAGGACTGTTGACACGGAGATCTTTGTCAAGGTGTATTCAGATTACCTAAAGAGTTTAATTATTTGGTTTATTTTAGGTATAAATTGAATTAAACTAATCAGAAATAAGATACTAATTCTTAATGAAAATGTCTATACAAAGCTTAAGTTCAGTTTAACAAGCACTTTTTTTAAAGGCAAACCTGGCTTAATATCCTTGATTAGTTTACATTGGCATAGGTTAAAACCAAGACACCAGTGGAAATAAAGTTTCCTTTTATACTCAATCACTATCTCATATTTAAGAGAGTTCACACACTATACATTTGTGCTAAATTAAAGCAAAGTAGTTCAGTCCTGCAGAAATGACACTGGAAAGATATTTTGAGTGAAAAAGTCAGTATTACTCACATGAGAATGGGAAGCTTTGGAGTCCAATTCCACCAGGTAGGTGAAAACACAAAGCTACCTGTGGTAAAATATCATAGCTCCTTCTTGACAATGCCAGTCTGCCACAGAGTCACTCAACCTGGTTCAGCCAGTGGATAGCAGAAATTCAGAGCCCTTTCTCTCATTAAAACACAGCTCAGCAGTACATCCACGGTAATAGATCTGTTGGAATTTTGACAGGTGAACCCAATACCATATTATGAATCTTGTGTTTCTGACTTCTGTGGCTGTGACAGTGTGGGAGACTGTGAGTGCTTTTGTACTTCAGTTGCTGCATATTCAAGAAGCTGTAGCAGAGCTGGTGTCTGTATTGACTGGAGAACGCCTACCATTTGCCGTAAGTATTGCATGGAAAATGTATACAGAAAAGTAGTGCTCCATGTGCTCAGATACACAGACAATAAAGAAGACCAGAATTCTGACATCTCTGTGTATATGCAACTTAACAAGCTTTTATTTACAAGATTTAGTAAATGACCTCTGCCTGATGTCTGCGACTTGGAGATTTTTTATTCTTCTGTTCCAGCTGTGTTCTGTGATTATTACAATCCACCGGACAAGCACGAGTGGTTCTACAAACCCTGTGGAGCCCCTTGTCTAAAGACCTGCAGGAACCCACAAGGGAAATGTGGGAACTTGTTGTACAGTTTAGAAGGTAATTCTTCCTTGACTTTGATGCAATTTATGGGACTCAAAGCTATTACTCTGGTTTTAAATGTCATAAGCACCAAAGTTGCTGAAAGGCTATTGCATTTGCCCCAGGAACTTATTGACCATGCCTTGCCTGGGCTAACTCCCCGTGTAGTGGTGAACTTCATAGCATAATTTGTCCATTGCCTTTAAATCTAAGGAGAGTTAAAAAGGTCATTCAATCTAAATTTGCAAAGAATTTGTTGACAAACAGACTTAATTAAAACTTGAGTGAGAGAGGGAAAAAGAGGACATAGACAAAGAACTGGCAGTATAAAGAACATTCATACTGAAATCACATTCACTTTGGGATCAAATCTGCATCTGATGGAAGTGTGATGTGCTTTTATGTAAAACAGACTAAGAATGTCTTGATTACTTTAACTTTCCAGGCTGTTACCTGGAGTGTAGTCCGGACAAGCCGTATTTTGATGAGGAGAGCAGGGAATGTGTCTCCCTCCTCAACTGCACTTCATGGTAGGTCCATTGATGGTGAAAGTGGCAGAAAAAGGAAAATGCAAGCTAAGCAATGTTTGATTTATGTTCATGGGCAGTGGTAATTATCATTAAATCCTCCAGGAGTGGGCTTTTATGTAAAAGTAGATATAATAGTTGCAGGCATTGTTATTCCACATATTGGTTCAAGTCGATAAAATAAGTCTTTTCCTTTTCTCTTTGCCTTCAGTGATCCTGAAGAGAAACTATGTACTGAAGACTCTGAAGGTAACATTTCACCACCCTAACCATTCATTGAGTGATTATAAGACTGAAACAACCCAGCATCATAGGTGACTGCAGACATATTGGTAACAGGACTCCAACTAGCTAGTTCAGTAGGTGGATACACAACAACACAAATATACTTTGATAAGTAAATTACATCTTTTGACCTGAGGAAATGTCTAAAGGATAATCATAGGGAGGAAGAAAGGAGAGAGGCATGAAATGTAGGATTCATCTTGCCCAGGTAAATACCACTTCTCCACATTTATATTTCCTTGGTAGTCAGTGAAGACAGACGGAAAGTAGTCTGAAGAAGGCCATTCATGGTACCTGTTGTAATGAGCACTTTCAGAATGGAGCTAATCTTATAGAGGTGCTATTTCATCCAATAATCTTATAATAAACCTAGACAACTAGTTTAAGACACACTGGTTTAAGGTATGATATCAGTTCTCTTCCCTATCTGGGAAAAAACACAGCCTGAAAAGAAGGACTACTCAGTAGACAATGCATCATCAGTTTTGCTGCTTTTTTTGCAGTAATAGACAAATTCTCTGGGGTTCCTGAATATATCTCCAAAAGCTAGAGAGCTTCTCAAACGTTTAAATAAGATTGTTTATTACTGCATGTTTCTCATTCGTGGATGGAAATGGTTGTACAACCACGCTTCCTGAGTCGGTATTTTATCACTCGGTAAGACAGTAATCTCAGTCACATTCCCTGACAAGACAGAATGCACCTCTGCTCTGTGCTGGGTAAGGACTGTGCCAGTTCTCATGCCTTCACCAGCCAGTAATTTCTCAGTGCAATTTGACTCCAAGAAACACCATCAGAAATAAAAATCCAACCCTCTTTAAATAAAGTAGGTAGACTCCCAGTGTGACTTCTTAAATAGAAACAGAGAAAGTTTTTCAGACAGGTAATGTTTAATGACATGAGCTTCAGAAGGTTAAGTCCAGAGTTTGGTTTTCTTTTCATTTATATTTATATTACAAATGTCCCTTGTTACCACAGCATTTACTCTCTTGTTGCCTCAGATTGCCTTTGCTGCTATAATGGAAAGACCTATGCCTTAAATGAAACTGTATACCACCGAGAATATGGGTCTGAGTGTGGTGATGCTGTCTGTGGCCCCAGTGGAGAGATTATTAAAACACTCATCCCCTGCAGAACACCATCCACGGCAGCACAAGGTACTAAGTTTATAAGAGGTCTGGTGGTGATTTTACGAAAGTCTGTAACAGTAATAATATTCCTCTGTCTTGGAAAAAGACTCCTGCTGCATGTCTAGGTTCAGCACACAATTTAAAGCAGTTAAAGGCTCAGAGCTTGATGGTGTCATATTGGGGACCAAAAGTGTACTTTTTATAGATTCATACTGTCAACAGAGTAAAGAGACAGTAAAGACATTCAGCCATTTTTCAGTACAGCTTTTACAATAAACCTGGGCATACCACAGTTTACTCACTGATGTTGTTAATCTCAGTATTTCATACTTCTAAACTTCGCTTTTCTCCTTTTTACAATCCGTATCACATCACTGTTCTCATCAAACTCTTTTCTACATTGGAATGAGTCAGTCTCAAATATGTCACTGAAGCAAGAACATGAAGCTGCCTGGCAGTTTACTCACTTCACACACAAAAACACACACACAAAAAATGTGTATTATTCTGGATCCTGACAGTAAATTATACAAAGGGAACATGGAAAATTAAAAGTTAGGTTCTCTACTCAAATTAGCAGAAGAGCTAAAGGCTTGATGGTGTGCCTAAGTGTCTGGTATTTACTAGATGTGTTAACAAGTCCAATAAGACGTATAATGGAGTAATAGCTATGAAAGGAAGGACTATTAGAAACAGAGTGTAGGTGGCATTGTAAAATGCCTAAATGACCTGTCTGTATTTAAACCAACAGGTCCTTTGCAACAAGACACTAAAAAGGAAAATGGAATGCCACTGGAAATCACCTCTCCAAAGTCAGGTGAAGTCCTGCAGGACTAGAAACATCAAGGGAACCTTAAATTGGAATGAATAAGTGATAGTAGAAGGGAGGTTTATTGCATTCTGCACAGAAAAAACTCTAATTACAAGGGGGAGTGTATATGTATTATTATAATAGCCAATAGCCTACAATGTAATACAGAGTGTATATAAACACAGAGAGGATGCCTTTAGTGTGTATATGTACAAAATGTGGTGAGGATTAATGTTTCCTTTTTGTGATTGTAGAGGATGTCATAGATGCAATAGGGCTTTAGAACAGAGTAACAGAGGATTTGAGTATGGATTTATTTAATTTCCTGCAGAACCACATATGCAACTTGTAACATCTGCACCTTTGACATCAATGGTAGCTGCTCCCTGCTTCTGCAACAAAAATGGACAATTGATACAAATGGGTGAGAAACAAAGCAAATATTTTTTTTCTGCACCATGGATGTGGGAAGATGTATTGTTAGATATAGGTGTTTCAGCAAGTGCCCATTCAGCCTGTTGCAGTTATACCTTACCACAAGTTGTTAGATCTTTGAAGTGTAACAAACACCTACAGAACTGCAACTCTCCCATTTCCCATAACTTTTTTCTGATTTAGATATCCCTGGTGTAAGGAAACCTATAGTAGATGCTAACTTCAATGGACTCCAGTACAAACCGTGAATCCCAAACTGATGAACATGGGCTTATAACCCAGTCAAATTCCAAAAACCAATGAGAGAAGACTGTTCTTCATGTCTTGGTAGCTCCTGAGCCACTGTGAAGACCAGGTGCATCTAGTGATATATTCAGTATGTTCTCCTGTAGTCATTTTCAATTCCCACTAATGCACCTGAAACCAGAATTTTAGGTTAGCAGGCTGTGATGTTCCCTCAACCTTTGCCATTTGGATGAATTGCACTCCAGCTCAGTCATTGCATTCAAGCAGCTGCAGGCAGACAGTCACATGTGAATATGGCTGTTTGATACAGGCAGATCCAGATAGTTAAATGCAGGGCTGAGTAAATGGTGCAGGGCTGAGTAAATGGTGCGGGGCTGTGATGCTTTAGCCTTGATAATTACTAGTTTCCTGCACAGTCCTGTGCTAACAGTCATGTTTTGGTCTTGCAGGAGAAAATGTTTCTCTGCCAGTGAATATATCAGGTCATTGTGCTTATGCCATTTGCAATGCCTCATGTCAAATCGAATTGATCTGGGCAGAGTGTAAAATGGGTCATACTGAGACCCTCAAGATCTGTGATCCAGACTCTGAAGTCTGTCCACTAACACCTGTTCCCAGTGCAACAAGTCGAGTTCCTACTTCCACAAGGCCTCCTGTGAGTGACTGTCTTGGGCTCATTCCTCCCAGAAAGGTGAGAGACTTGAAAGAAGATGCATTTCTTCAGCTACAGCGCTGTCTGCAACCAAGATTTTGTGTTCTCCTCTGATGCTGGTAACCACCACTACAGCTGTACTGTAGGTGTATCTCAATTAGAGAATTTAGAATTATACCAGAAGCCCCCAAATTGCTGAATAAGTTGAAAATTATTCTGTTAGCCTAAAGCATCTATATGATTTTACATGGGCAGAGCTATCTAAGCTGAACAAAGACTAGGAAATCATGTTCAGCAACATCACAGAATCACAGAATCACAGAATCACCAGGTTGGAAGAGGCCCACTGGATCATCGAGTCCAACCATTCCCACCAATCTCTAAACCATGCCCTTCAATACCTCATCCACTCGTACCTTAAACACCTCCAGGGAGGGTGAGTCAACCACCTCCCTGGGCAGCCCATTCCAGTGCCTAACGACCCATCATCAGATGGGTCCCATCATCAGAAGTGTTCAGGGCCTTAATATTGAGTCTTATAAAAAACATTGTAGAATAGAAGTAGATATCAAGGTTCTACTGATTGCTATATTCCAGAGAAAGAGAAGATAGTAAATAATGCCATGTTAGACAATTAGCTGAATGGAGAACAGTTGCGTGTGTGTGATTTTAAGGATTATTTAGTTACGTACATCTCCTCTTCTATTTCAACCTTACCAATAGTTTAATGAAACATGGAACTTCGGAAACTGCCAGATTGCCACTTGCCTGGGAGAAGGAAACAATATTAAACTGTCCAGCATGACTTGCCCTCCTCAGCAACTGAAACTCTGTGTCAATGGTTTCCCATTCACAAAACACCGTGATGAAACTGGTTGCTGTGAAGTGTTTGAGTGTCAGTGTAAGTAATGTAGCAGAATTCCTGAAACTTATGTTCAGCTGTGCCTCAAGAAAGATAAGTCTGTTATCAAAATCTAGACTATGTTCATAGTCTGTGTTCCAAGTCTATGTTAATATAAGTTCAAAAGCCCTATCTAAACCATCTCTGCCTGTTGAGAGCAGATAAATGTGCCTTTGCTAGGCCAATTAGTACTTACAGAAAGCTCAGAAGCCAGACTTGGAGTCTGTCACTCTCTCTTCCAGGTATTTGCAGTGGATGGGGAAATGAACATTATGTGACTTTTGATGGAACATATTATAATTTTAAAGAAAACTGCACCTATGTCCTTGTGAAGTCAATTCATCCTGACTCTCACAGCTTCTTGATTCACATAGACAACTACTACTGTGGTGCCATTGATGGAGCAATTTGTTCAATGTCCCTTCTCATTTTTCACTCCAACTCTGTTATTATTTTGACACAAGCAATGGAACATGGAAAAGAAACAAACATGGTAAAGTATTGTGTTAAAATGAATTCTCAATATTATTTTGCTGCAGTTATATTACTGTACTGCCGAATGTCCTGTCACGACAAAGGTTGAATTTTGTTAAAAATAGAGTGGGTATAAAATGTAACTGCTTTGCTTTCTCTCTCTGACTTTCTCTCTCTTTTCTTTATGTTAATGAAGATTTTTACACTCTAAAAATTCAGGAAATTATCACATAATTAAAAGTTGTGGTTTTCCTCCTGATAGGAGTATTCAGTGTACATTACAACATATTAGAAAAGGAATCACAAAGAACTGCGTAAATGACTGCCTGACAGACTTCATTTGGTGCACCAGAGATCTGAACTTGTGCCACTCTACTTTCCAGTTTCACAAACTGTATACCTTACTCAACAGAAGGAAGTCCACAGAGACCTTATGTTTCTCTTATTTTTAGGTTTTGTTTAATGGCAAGAAAGTTCTTCCAGACATTTCCAAGAATGGTATCAGAATAATCAGTTCTGGCCTTTACATCATTGTTGAAATACCTGAATTAGAAGTTTATGTCTCCTACAGTCGACTAGCATTTTACATAAAACTCCCTTTCGGAAAGTTTTATAACAACACCATGGGACTGTGTGGTAAGTGTTCTCATCAGCTGACAGTAATGAATGCAATAAATTTTCCTCCTTTTTCTCACCTGCTTGTAAACATCTCTAAATACTTGCAAATCAACTGATTTCTACTTGTCGCAATTTTTAGTAGAATTGTCTCTATTTGGTGGCAAGACACAGTCAGCAGGTAGTCTTAAGTCACTTTCATTCTGTTCACAGTCTGTTGGCGGATGCAGAAGGCTCTTACTAAGCCTTACTCTAGATCCTATCTACTCAATATAGGAATGAACGAAATCTGAAGAGTCTTGTGCTAAACAGAGTGGTCTCAGTTCCTTTAGCTACTAGAAGAAATATGTCATCCAACACATCAACACTGGTTTTCATGAGTAATTGTCAAACTATTTCTTCTGGCCTTCTAATATCGCAGTTCTTGTGAACTCATCCAGGAACCTATATGTTGTTACCTTCCCAAAAGGAGGAGAATTTGCCTCCAGATTTTCTCTAAAAGCAGCTTCATCAGCATCAATTGCTCTTGAACTGTCTCTTTGCTTTTATATTGCTACCAGGTACCTGCACCAACCAGAAGTCTGATGATGCTATGAAAAGGAATGGTGAGATTATACAGTCCTTTGAAATGATGGCATTAGATTGGAAAGTCTCAGACCCTACCAACAGATACTGTTATCCACATGTCTCAGAACCAGAGACTGAATATCATCAGCATTGTGAGCCTTCCAATGTGTGTAAGATCATCTGGTAAGACAACTGCCAAAAATGCCAGGAAAATAAGTACATGAGATAACTTTGTCCTTCACTACATGAAGCTGCTGATAGGACATGATGAAAACATGAAGTCTATCATACCTTGAAAAACTTAACAGTCAACTGATGTGTGAATGTTCCCAAGTGTAACAGATATTTTTTTAGCTGCATCATGAAAATCAGTCCTTCCTTAACAGTGTCTGCTTCTTGGCATTCCCTCTGTCTGAAGAAACCAAACAGAAACAAGATATAATTCAGCATCTGAAAGCCTTAGATGAAAAGGAACACAGTCAGGATAGAGTAAACAAAAGTGAATATCTGTAAAATAATTTTGTGTTTTAAAACAGGATGCTCAAACATGTTGACATAAAAATGTCAGTATATAGATTTATAGTTATGAGCTGTACAGCAGACTTTTCTTTGCAGGTATCAGTCCACCATCAAATAGCCTTCTTTCAAAACAATGTGAAGAAAGGGAGGTAAAGCTCGTTCTTAATCAGCTGTGTGAATGTATTGCCTATTAGAGCATTTTGTAGTTCTGTCATTACATTGAGGCTCTCTCTGGGTTGGAGTGGGTTTGTTTCTCAGTTGAATTCCTCCTTGGAAGTGAGGTACTGTGTCTGTTTCCTTGTTCTGTGAAGGAACCTGACCGAGTGCCACAGCGTGGTCCCCCCACAGCCCTACTATGAGGCATGTGTGGCCAGCGGGTGCTCAGAACAGCATCCCAGCACTGAGTGCCAGAGCATGCAGACATATGCAGCCTTGTGTGGGCTCCACGGGATCTGTGTGGACTGGAGGAGGCAGACAAATGGGCAGTGTGGTAAGCCTGACCTGTCGGTGGTGGAGTGACTGATCTGTTCTTTCCTCATCTACATGTCTGTTTGTGTTCCTCCACATCACCAGGCTGTAATCTTTCCTGAGCTGTTTAAAATCTTTCCTGAACCTGATTAAAGGCAGGAACAACTCAAAAAGGTTGTTCGGGTCCAAAACTGATGGTCAGTAAGTGCAGAACTGGTCCACAGGGTCTCCTGAGCAGCTCAGAAGAGGAGCTGTGTGTTACACAGAGCTTCATCACTAGATGGCTGCATGCAGCTTCCCTCTGCATCTTTTCCCTGCTCAGGGGGATGTAGCGGCCTAGGGGTAAGCACTACTAGTACTGGTTCAAGCACCTTTCTGAATTATAGACTCAGAGAACCCTTAAGGTTGCAAAAGACCTCTGAGATCAAGTCCAACCATCAGCCATCACCACGACACCTACTAAACCACGTCCCCTAGTGCCATGTCTACACGGTTTTTGAACACCTCCAGGGATTAACACCACCACTTCCTTGGGCAGCCTGTTCCAATGACTCACTGCTCTTTCAGTAAAGAAATTTTTCCAAATATACAACCTAAACCTTTCTTGGTGCAACTTGAGGTGATTTCCTCTTCTCCTATCACTTGTTACTCGGAGCAAAGACCAACACCCACCTCACTACAACCTCCTTTCAGGTAGTGGTAGACAGTGATAAAGTCTCTTCTCAGCCTCCTTTCCTCCAGACTAAACAATCCTAGTTTCCTCAGCCAGTCCTCAGAAGCCTTCTGCTCCAGCCCCTTCACCAGCTTCACCAGCTTCATTGCCCTTCTCTGGACATGCTCCAGCACCTCAGTGTCTTTGTAGTGAGGGGCCCAAAACTGAACACAGTATTTGAGGTGCAACCTCATCAGTGCCAGCTACAGAGAGACAATCACTTACCTCCTCTTGCTGGCCATGCTATTTCTGATACAAGCTAGAATACTGTTGGTTATCCTGGCCACCTGGGTTTACTGCTGGCTTGTGTTTCAACTAACTGATCTCCTCTTGCTGAAGCCTCAGAGACCCCCTCACTGTGCAGGAGTCTGGGCTGTGTGGGCCAGTGGAGCAAGCTGCATTAGTATGTGGGGTTCACATGTGTCTAGGCCTTCTAACCTGTGTGTGTTCTAATGCTCCACAGAGGCCAGATGTGCTTGGGATCAGGTATACAAGCCATGTGGGGAAGGAAAAAGAAATGCTTGCTTCCACAGGTAGGTCATTTCCTAAGGCACTTAATTTAAAGTCCGTACTTATTTAAAATGTCCATAACTTCCAAATTGCAGAGGAAGGCTAGAAACTCACATTCCCCTGGGATTTAGGTGTCTGATTTCCCTGGAGTGCATTTCTGCCTCTCATTCATTACTGTTTATATTGTAATTATACAGAGAGGTTGCTACAGACACCCGCCCCTCCCAAAATAACATACCAGTGTTCGTTGAGGGATGCTACTGTTCTGAAGGAAAAATTCTGCTGAATGATCATGACAACGTTTGTGTTTCTGTCTGCGGTAAGAAATGATGTAAATTGTCAGATGGGAAGGAGGGATAAGACCTTGACTGGAAGTATGCACTAAAGGTGATGTTCTGGAAACAGAGGAAATGCAGGAGACCTTGATACTGACCCTTTCTAGTTAGGCTGGAAATGTTTCAGATTGGCATCTTCTGCTTGCTCTTATGCAGGAAGAGCAACCTTCAAAAGGACAGAGAACCATCTTTTTGGGTGCAAAACCCAAAGTTGTGCACTCTGGACCTCTCTTTCTGTCTGTTTCTTAGATATCAAGGCCTTCCTATTCCTGTCTTCCTTCTTCTGTTGTTTTCCCTGATTTGATTATTATTAAAGGAATCTGTAACTCATTTTATAGGTTGCACTGCACAAGATGGGTCAGTGAAACAGGTAAGAAAAAGAAAAGTACTGTCTTTATACTATACCTGGGTGTTGTGACCTTCTGTAAAAATGACCACATGGGTTTCTTTTACTTCTAAGCTTAAATTCCAGTGAACTGCAATGACAGCAGGGAAGATTTTAATTCCAAAACATTATGAGTCACTTGAGGTATAGAAACAGAAATATCAGTTTGTGGGAAACACTGTTTCCTAGCAGGCTTCCCTTCTGGAAACATATAAGCCTGGAAAGGAGTGTGGCAGATAATAGCATCTTTTCTTACTGTTCCTTTCTCCTCTCTCTGGGACTTGAACTCTGATTTTCCTACATAATAGTTAGGGGCAATCCAGTATTTCACTGTCTTGCAGCAGGCTTTCATTAATATAATGCTACTAGGTTTTGCTCTCTGAAATACTACCCTATTGTTTTGACAGCCGAGAGAGGCTTGGGAGCATGACTGTCAATACTGTGCTTGTGATGAAGCAACCTTGAACATATCTTGCCTTCCTCGCCCTTGTGCTAAATCTCCACCTATCAACTGCACGAAAGAGGGATTTGTACGCAAAACAAAACCACGTCTGGATGACCCATGCTGCACAGAGACAGTCTGTGGTGAGTAGGTAATTTAGATGTCATCATAAGGCATCATTTGTCTATAGCAGCAATTCTGAAGTGAGAACTGTTAACCAAGAGGTACCAGATTCAAATAAAGACACTGGAGTGGTCATTTGTTCTATCTGCATGCCAGGAGCTATCAGAACAGATCTCTTGTCCAGTTTGTATTATAAACTAGTGCCACAACCTGACATTAAAATCCCCCATGGATCCACCAGGATCATCTGTCTCTTATCACTTCTGAGATGAGAAGAGGATACTGCACAGAGATCCATCCAGTAAGGGAGGATGTGTTCATCTTTCAGGTTCCACCAAGACCTCCTGCGAAGGTTCTTAATATATATCTGCTCTCACATTTCCATTTGCATCTTACGAGTCCCAGATGCCCACCACAGCACAGAACCTCCTCATCAGCCTGCTCCTGATCCTAGTCATTCCCAGCACCTACATGAAGGTGCAGGACAAGGGAACTTGGTAATGGTGGTGGGATGATTTTCTGTTCCTCATCCCTTTCTGCTCACAGGCAGTGGTCTGTTAGGCACCTTGGAAGCCTTGAGGGAGCAGTAGACACTGTCAGGGTGTTTTGCCTTGCTTGTCCCAACATTCATGTTTGGTGCAAATATACTGCCTTTTCAATTTTTTTAACTTTCTGGCTCATCTACATTTACCCCAGCTGTTTCTCTGTCACTTCTCTGAGGTAAGGGTGTTCAGGTTTTTTAGACACGTCATCCGGTGGGGAAGAAGAAACAGAAGCAAAGGTCAGAAGTAGATGTCTAGGGAAAAGCTTTACAGTAGAACAAGCTTAGAGATACTTCTGAACATAACCCTAACTCCAAAACTGTAATGTTGAAGATTCATCTACTTCCACACAATTTCCTGGGTGTTCAAACTTTTGTCTGCAACTAACACTGCTGGATGGCATGCTTTAGCTTATTTCATCTCTTTTGTCTATTGCAGAATGTGATATAAAAACCTGCATTATCAACAAAACAGCGTGTGACTTAGGCTTCCGACCAGTGGTTGCTATATCTGAGGATGGTTGTTGTCCTATCTTTTCCTGTAGTAAGTAGCATGTTTCCTTATTTATTTCTTGAACAATGTACCATAATTATTTCTGGAAGTATTCATTTTTTTCTAAATGGGTCAAAATAATAAGCAGTAGTCTCTACCCTTCCCACTCAGTCTTTACAATTGGTGCTTTATTTTAGAGTAACTGGTAACAGTTTTTAGAGTAACTACTTCAGCTCTCTGTAGCTAGTATTCAGTGAGTTAAGTTATTGGTCAGATACTGAATGTCAGTTACATTGAACCCATCCCAAAGCTCTGCTGGCAAATTATATTTCCAGATTACATACCTGACCCAGCTTCCTGTTGGCTCTGTTAGCAGCAAGGTAGTTAGTAAAGAAAAGCTCAACTAATCTCACCCATGAGGTGGAAAGTTTTTTCCATATGGTAAATAGTACATAGGATTACTCCCCACTTCATGCACAATATCTGAACAGAAGTTACATGTAGGCTTCCAAATAATAATTAGCACCAAGTAATAGTTACTTCCCTCCCCTCCCTTTTCAAAGAAAGGCTACTGAATAAGCTCAGTTCTACTCTGTCTCCTTGAAATTTGTCACATCAAAGGTGAGTACAGTAACAGTTTACATAATTTCTACCACATGCTTTTCATTTTCTTTTTATCTTACAGTACCAAAAGGTGTGTGTGTTTCTGAAGGAGTTGAATTTAAGGTGGGTGATGTTCCTTATGCTTCTTTTCACAATTTAGCATTGCCCGAGTCAGGGTTTTCTGAAGTTGCTATTGTCAACATTCACACAAACAGAAGGATTAGAACATCATGTAATTTTCCCCTGCCAGTAGCCTTATGCACTATTGGAAATGTTATTGATAGGGAACACTAGAGACAAGAATCATAGAATCATAGAATTACCAGGTTGGAAGAGACCCACCGGATCACTGAGTCCAACGATTCCCACCAATCTCTAAACCATGCCCCTCAGTACCTCATCTACATGTGCCTGTTTATTCTAGAACTCACTGAATTCTTAATATGGCTTTTCTCTTCTCTGTATTTCCAGCCTGGGGCTGTGGTGCCTAAAAGCTCTTGTGAGGACTGTGTGTGCACAGATGAGCAGGATGTTGTGACACAAACCAACCGCATCAAATGTGTTCCAGTGAAATGTCAAACCACCTGCCAGCAGGTCAGAGCTGTATGCTCAGCTTCCCCAGCCATAAACAATGGCTGGTAAGGTCATGTACTGTAAAACTAGGGTAGTATAACTGCTCACTGAAAGACAGCAGGATATAGTCTTCTATTAGGTTTTTTTTTTTTTTCTAAAGTCCTTTTTAGGGTGCTGATTTCTTCTACTTTAGCAAATTTAAGAGTTCATCCTTGGAAAGGTTCTCTGAGGGCAAGTGATTGCAATCCTGTTAAAAGCGAAGTCCAACTGACGAAAGATGACATTTGTGCTATTCTTTTGGTCTTGCCCACTGTCATCTAAAAAATTAAAATTGTAAAGTATCTGCACAGTGCTTTATATGTTTCCAAACACTTCTCAGTACTCATGAGCTGAGAGTGCACACAAACTGTTTAGTCTGTTACTGAATGTAAGTGGTTTCCTTTCTTGCCCAGAGAGGGTCAGACACACTGCTAATCCTAGAAGTGGATAAAACCATTATCTTTCATCCTGAAGCCAACCACCTGCCAAGAGACCAATGAGTACCTAAAACACAGGAAGGGAAATATGTGATGCATGATCTTCATGTCTGACAACAGCAATTCTTGTGGATAACCATATCAGACAAAGCACTGATGTTAGATTGTGCAAGTAATCATACACTGAATTAATTTATTTGGCCTGACTTTTATGTTAGCCAGAAGAGGAAGAATAGCCAATGACAGGGTGTTCATAGTAACTGAAGTGCCAAGAAGTCACTCTTCAATAAGGGAAATAATTTCTCAACTATGAGTGTCAGTCTTAAAATGGGTCCAACAGGTTTCTAAGGACAACAGAAATAAACCCAGAAGGTTGGTTTATTTTCTCTGCTACCTCTTTTCTGCAGTTTTGATATAAAAATGCTTCATGAAATCAGGTAACATGGCTAAATGGAAACTTTATTTCCACAGGGTTTCCGCTATGTGGAAGAGCAGGGTCAATGCTGCAGCCAGTGCCAGCAAGTGGCATGTGTGGCAAATTTTCCATTTGGCAATGTGACCATTGAGGTAAGCACTCCCTTGCTCTGTAGCAAGGATAAATTATCAGAGACCCCAGGATTTTTTTGAATCATCATAAATTTTGAGGCTGGGAGGACTTTTAGGAGTTTTAAAAATGTCTGTATATCTGAAGTAAATGCAGATGTTTATACAGCTGCTCTCTGCTGTGTGCATCTCATAGGCACCACTGTGTTTAAAATTATGTGTAATTATCTTGCTCTGGAGATAGAGGGCTAAACAGTGTAAACAAGCTGATACAGCCATGCTATTAGTAGTTCTGGATTTGCTCAGGGAGAAATCAAAAGTGTCATAGCTGCTGCAGTGTAGTGCTACTTGGTAACACACCCAAGTAATACATCACATCTTGTGAGCTTAGCCTTGTGTAGACATGGGCTGAGCCTCAGGCTAGCACTTTGGTTTTATTACAGTCTGCTACTCCTGTGAACAGTTAGTGACAGTATCTCAATCAGTGATTATTGCTTCTCTGGTAGCTCTTGTGTTCTGTGTCTTTTCTATTTCATCCTTTTATTTCCTGATAATTTATGTTACAAGTTGTTTTCTCCTGTGCCGATAGGCAGTATTTATGTTTTCATGAGGAGGCTTTGCATTTATCCATTAACCTCAATAATGAAGACTTTTTTCTTTCACAGTTCTTGCTTTTCTTCCTTCTATTAAAAAAGAAAACTGTTGAATTTCTTTAAAAGAGTTATTTTTCTTTTATATATGTTTTATCACACATACATTAACACACCTAGCTTCTGGCATTTCTGTTCATACCTCTATGCTCATTCTGCCATCAGCTTTTGATTCTTTCAACCTAGGTAGCCATACAAAGGATTTTGAAGAAGCTGGTAGTGGGTGAGCTTGGTCCATAATTTGCAGATGTGAGTTCCAGATATCTCAGCACTTTCAGATATATATGAACAACCCAGTCTCTCTGCTAGTTCAATGACTGTCTTACTGTTGCATTCTTATATTTTTATGGTTATATTATATTGGCTTGGGTGTTTTTTCTTGTTTTCTTTCAGGCTGGAAACAGTTATAAAGCTCCATTTGACAACTGTACTGAGTACACATGCACTGAATCAGCGGGCCAGTTTTCCTTAACTAGTAGAGTAAAGGTGTGTCTACCGTTTGAAGAATCAGACTGTGTCCCAGTGAGTATTTGAAGATCAGACAAAAAGCCTTCTGGAATCAGCCCTTCTGCTGTTTTGGGAGTTTTCGTTACTGTTTTGAATGAGCTACTTCAGTATTTCATGATCTTTCTGAACTGATCATCCTTGTTTAAAGGAAATATGTTTTTTCAGCCTTGAACAGAGTGTCCTGTGGAAGTAAAATAAAACTCTTTGTAAACAACCCACACATTTTACTTGTTGTGGGATAAGCACTAGACCTTAAAAGAGAAGAGTGTTGGGGCAATAGCAAGGTGGGATTTTTCATCACTTGAGAAACACCAGTGTTAGGGAATGGTAACTCACTATGAATGCCTGGGGGAACCGATGGACCCCTGGGGAACTGATAAACACAATGCCTTTTGATACGTGGTACATCATGAAGCAAAAACATGGTATAAGAATGAGCAAGAGGAATTGTTTGTGCCCTTGCTTTCAACAATTAGTCATTTCCAGTAACTTTCAGAAATGTTTGGGACTTCACAGTGGATCTGAAAACCAAAGCAGGGACAAAGGCAAGCATTGACTTGTGTTAGCTTTGGGGTAGGTTCAGGAGCAGCCGTCATTCTTTGGGATCCTGTTTTTTTGTGTTGGATTCAATAAGGCTTACTGCGTAAGCTCAGGTATATGTAATGGGACATCTTACCTTGCTTGTGAGAGGATATATGTAGTTTTAAGAAAAATCACTCCCTTTCTTGCTGGATTTTTGTAAGCATTTTTACATATAGTTGATATGCAAGTAGGTCTACTGAAGAACCTGTGTTGGTTAGAGATGAAGGAATATACCTGAATGCTCATCATTGCTACAAGCTATTTAGCAATATGTGCATCTGAACTGTTGTGGTTATGTTTGTTTTCAATACAGGGGACAGTTGATATGACTTCAGATGGCTGTTGCAAGACATGTGAGTGCATTAAGTCACTGATTTCCTATGCCAGTATAGTTAGGTTCTTTCCTGCTTGTAGTACTGTATCTGCATGTGCTGAGAGTCTTTAGTTTCCACAAACATGAAAACTGTTCTTAGAGCAGCAAAACTGCTTTGCATCTCACAGCAGAGGTTAGAAATCCACTCACAAGTGGTGTTAAATATCTGCTTCATTCTTCCAATGGAGATGCTAAAATTCTTTGATAACCTTTTCCGTGTCTTTCAATAGCTGAAATACTGTTAGTTTGAACTATATTCCTGATAAGAAAATTTGCAGAAAATTTCTCTGCATTCTTCCACCTGGAAATTATATGGGGAAAAGGGTCTTTTCTTCTGCAGTATCTACCCAGAAGTCATAGGTTTTTAGACAGTCACAAATGTGATTTATAGCAATTCTTTAAGACCCAAGCCCTTCATATCTCCTTAAAGGTCTTTGTTCAACTGTATCTTTACAAGAACTTATACAGAAATCTTCATATAAGCTAGCCAACAAATAGCAAAATTACTTGACCAGCAGGAAATTACATTGCTGACCTAGTGCCAGTTGGCACTCTCTAGGCTTTTTGTTATGTGTTTGAACTGTAAAAAGTTTTAATAGGATGATCTACGCTTGGTTTTCTAGCAGGTACCTTTCAAAACATTTAGTCCCCAGTCTAAAGAAGTGTAACAGAAGTGTTCTCCTACACAGGTGTTGATCTACCGCATAAATGCAGACGGAATGTAAAAGAGCAGTATATTGTCCACGACAACTGTAAGTCTGCTGCTCCAGTCCCAGTGCCCTTTTGTGAAGGGACATGCAGTACCTATTCTGTGTAAGTAGGAAACCTTTCTCTGTCTTCTCCAACGTATGGACTTCTTGGGTTCTTGTCACCAATGGGCTGCAGCTATTTGCCCTCTTCCTACTGTTTAAAAGGTCCTGGCTGGGAAAATAGGCATGCAGAACAGCAGTCATTAGCAAAGTTACTAAATGTTTTTAGCGTGACAGTACTGTCTTATCTTAGGAAAATAGGCCCCTTTGAAAATATATCAATCAGCTACATTTATTAACTACCTGATTTTAAATATGTCCTTATGTTGGTTTTTAACCCCTGTTTCTTTCCTGCTCTTTGATCTCTGCATGAATTCTTTCTTTCTGTCTTGCCAGAATTGGCCTAATCCAAAATCCTCTGAAGTTACCAAGATTTTCCCCACTAGTGTCAGGTTATCTTGCCCTGCATGGCTAATAGCATCCTGAGGAAAAGCTGTTATGCATAAGCAGAAAAATAGATAGGAAATTTTGCTACTCTGCTCCTGAGTGTGTGTCCATTTGGAGAAGAAAATAGGGATTAGTTTGGGAAGACAACAGCAGCAAACTGATGTGCTAATCTCATTTCTATAGGTATTCCTTTGAGGCCAGTGAAATGGAACACAAATGCATTTGCTGCCATGAAAAAAGGAGTCACAAAGTGAAGGTGGAACTGGTTTGCTCTGAGCATAAGAAAGTCCAATTCACATATGTGCATGTAGATGAATGTGGATGTGTGGAAGCAAAATGCCCAAAGAGGAGAACATGATCATTAACTAAAGGAAACACTTCAGCTCCCATTTAACACTTCCCTACCAAGTGACTAGTTTAGAGAACAGCTGTGAGTAACCTTCAAGTGACCATACTTCTCTCTTGTGCTTTTTCCTTCTGGTACTACATGCAGTTATGGAAATTAGTTCATTATTTTATTCTAAATGTTTGTGGAATAAACTGCATTTCAAAAAGGACTTGTTCTCCTGTTTCAGTGATGCTGCAGGACAATGTGGTTAATGTTTTTAATGCCCTGTTGGGGTCTAAATGAAATTTATTATGAGACACTCTAGAGAGAGCTGATGCCTTTCAGATGTCCTGTCTGAAGAAAGTGCACATTGTGAAACCATTACCACACGCATCAATTCATTTCCCTTAGAAAGGAAACAACAGTCACTTCCATAACTGTGGTTCAGTCAGAGTGGCAGGGTACATTTGCATTCTTCTCTGCAGTGGTCCTGAACCCACTTTGGCTGTGACCCTGGGTCACTGGAGGACAGAAAGGTGCTTTTTTTCCCTTCTGCACAGTAAGTACTGCATCAGGAGTGTAAAAATATGATTTACATATACTTAACAAAATTACTGTGTTTGCACCCTTATTGTCAGTCCTTATCTCTTGGGTTTTTTTATTATTTGCCAACATCAGAATCTGGGCTGTCTCTCAGGTGAGAGATTGATGTTTAATCTCACTAATAGTTACATGAGTATGATTTGTGTTATAAACAATAGACTTCCAGCTAGTATGTCCAATAGTACTAGTGACAGAGATCATGATGATCCAAAAATACCTTCAGAGCATGCAAGGAATGCAGGTGCTTCTGGTACTTGAGCGCTATGTGCTTTTGTGACCCGAAAGGGAATGGAAGACTGTGACTTTATTAGATTGCAGTGCCCTGTAGCCTGCTGTATGGGGGCTTTAGGAATTGTTTTGAAGGGAATGTTTTTGGGCTGACCAAGCAGATACGAAGTGCATTATCCTTTAGATTTCCATTTTACAATGCAGCGGCTATCGACCCCCAAGTACCCTTTACTTTAATTCTTTATAATGATAAATCATTTCAGCTGATGTCACGTACTTTCATGTGTGCCGTTTCATTATGATGCTAATGATTGTAAAATTGTCTGAATCCTTGACTTTGAATAAGCATAGGTACATATTTTCAACGGTACATATTTTTCTCTGCTTTCACCTGAGAGACCTGTGCTTATTGGCTTATGACTATTCTGGTGCAATAGGACAGTCTGTGTTATAGTTCTGCAGGATTCAGCTCAGATTGTTTTAACTAAACTGTTCTCCAGCACATTTCTGGTATGATTCGTCTCAGCCTAAGACTGATGTAAGGAACTTTGGGAAGTTATCAGTTTCTCAGCGCTGGGGATTTCGAGAGCCAGGGTAGCCAACTTAGAGACCTAAATTCAGAGGAGATGAATTTCATTCTTTGTTTTTATTCTGTGTCCTTATAAAGAAGACATCCTGGGTATACCTAACAATCACAGTGGGCAACATGCACTGCAGATATCTTCGGGAAACATGGACTGAAAAATCCAAAAATGGTGTATATATTGAATTAATGAATCATGGAGTGATAGAATATCTCAAGTTGGAAGGTATCCATAAGGAACTAAACTTAATTCTCCCATTCCCTGCCTCTGCACTTGTCAGAGGACCAGTTTGATTGGTTATAAATGATAGGAATCTCCAAATAATTTGGTTATCTGTCAATGCAATGCAACTCCCTTGGAAGGTGTGTGGTGCAACTGCTTGACAATGAGGCTCATATAAAATTCACATTAGCCCAGAAAGCATTCTTACTGATACAAATCAAGTACAAGCTTTTATTATGCAGAGAACAGCAGCAAAAAAGGACATTCCTTTCTTGCCTCCTTGCCTTTCCCTGAGGGGAATGGAATCATTCTTGAGTGCTTTTGTCATCAGAAGAATAAACAAACTCTCTGAGTAGTCAGAAACCCACTCATGTCAACCCCACAAATCATTCTCAGCAGGATGGCTTAGTGAGGCCTTTCCCATCTCTATGTTATCTTCACATGGGAGAATGGCATAAAACACAATCCAGTCTTACAATGTGTACTTAGATTTCTGTTCTTATGTGAGTTTTAGTGATGATGAGACTTTACACAGAAACTGAGAGTGGCATTGATTATACTTTACTGTTCATTTTTGGCTTGCATTTTGCTTTTCAGATAAGTGAAATGCTGGAATAAAAGGCATAGTCCTACCTCCAAAGTTCTTTTGAACAGAGGACCATGTGAAACCTCATATGCTCCTTCTCCCTTTGTAGTTACATCTGGCACTTAATTTACTCCCTCTGTCCAGCATCTAACTGGCTTGTGCAATACTATTTATAGCTCTGATGGTCGGGCATTAAAGTGAACTCATTGATCCTCTGTTTGCATGTTCAAAGTCCCATCTAGCTGAGATGAAGCCAGCAAGACAAGGTCTTCTAAATGAGATCTTCTGGCTTCCTCAACTCGGAGACAGTCAATGGATCAAACATTTGCCCCCTACACAAATACAGAAATGCACAGAAACACAAATCAGCCTGAAATCCCCTCTGTCTTCGGAAAATGTTACACTGGAAGAAAATAGATGTAATGATCCACTTGCATGCTGCCCCTTCTTGATGAGTGGGTCTGCTTCTGCATGCAGCAGCATTTCCACTTGCACAGAGCAAGCTGGACTGCAGTTGAAGTATGTGTGTCCTTCAGGATATTATCAAAAGCACCCCACCAGAACTGGCAAAGTTGAACACAGATGGCTGTTCCAGGAAAAGCTTCCCTTACTTGACCATGATCCTCTTGCCACTGCTGTGTGGTCATTTGTGAATGGTCAAGCCCTTATCTGTAGCCCCAGGTCATCTATTCTAGTTAGTGACTAGTCTCTGCAAGTCCAACGTTTCCCTGGTGTAACTCAAGAAAAATCAGTGGCACGGCTCCAAGCACTATTTCTTCCTTTTGCATGAATTCTTTACAACAGTATCCACTTCAATAGGGTAACCCCAGGAGAACCAGCATTCAACTGAGCCAGTTGGACTGGGGCTCAGTTGGTTTCAGCCTGTAGCCATTCTTTTCTTATCATGCACGGATGGTACTCCCACTCACTGAACTGTTCTGAGGTAACATAGCAGGAAGTACTGTCCCATATTGCTAAAATAAATATTTGCTGGAGATACTGCCTCATGTCAGGTGAATAAGTCCTAAGACACTTTATCATGTCACTAGTGTGTTCTGAGCCTGAGTTGCCATTATGAGAGTTGCCTATCACTTTGTGGCTTGGACAGGTCAATTCTCAACGCTACTTACCTGTAGTTTAGCTAAATTTTGTTCAGATTTTGTTCCCAGTTATTTGTGATTGCAAATAGGAAGAGAAAATTAAAAATGTGCTCTAGATTTTTATTTGAGGAGGACTGTTCTTTTACAAACTTTTCCATTAAGTGGTACTCTGGCTGTGTAATCAGACCTCTGCTGTTATCTATGGTGTGTTGTATCGATATCAATCTATTCTGGTATCTAAAATCTTAAACTGAAAACAAAGCCTGTGAATCAAAAATGCCCTCTAATATAAAAGGGATTGTTTAAAAGAATGCTGTGCCTATTTTGTTTCAGTGTACTGGCTTAACAATTAGAATGAGAAAGTTGCAATGTAAACATGAAAAAATTCATCTAAATATCACTCAGGAGAGTTATCTGATTAGTAATGAACCAGAAAAGAAAATAATCTGGCAAATTCGATGTATGTCTTGCAGGTAAGGGAGAGAAATCATTGGGTGCTCTGAGAGGAGTGCCTGACTCTTCTACAGATTCCTGTGCTCAAATACAAGTTCTTGGCCTTGTTTATATTTCTTTTCTGATCTAAGATAAGGATAAAACTAAGCCTTTGTTTCTTTTATGTTTGTAACATTTAAGTTCATAAAGCCTTTTTGCAACAGTATGTAACATGCTGTTTGCAAACCTGAAGCAGCTACACTGACTTTCACCAGGCATTCCAAACATCCTTTAGGTAGAAAGAACTGTGACAATTTTCCAAAGACACCAAGATAAAAGTATCAGTTGTGAAAATCTTTCTGGTTTTTACACTTCAAAGGATTTGATTATTCAGTATCTTTAGGATACAATGCAGTCTCAGTTTACCTTGTACGAGGCCATTCTCCCATCCATTTAATTCTTTGACAACAGCTATGCCTCTCTCAGAAAAGTAACCAAATGGCCCTGTGCCCATGGGCCTTGGCTTTGTGTCAAAAGCAGGCCAGTGTTTGGTCATGAAGCTACGTAGAGGTTGTAATTTCTTATGCACTACTTTTCTCGAGATGTGAAGACTCAGTTTTCATCAGTGGTCACTAAGACAGTTGAATTGATACTCCCAGGCTTTAATTGAATGATTTTCTTAATTCAAAGGGAAACTGTCCAGTGGCTTCCTGCAGGTTGATATCTCTGTTTATAGATAGCCACGTTTTACTCAAGACTCATTCTGTGAAGGCCAGTTTTTAAAATATCCTTCTTGGCAGAAAGAATAGTATTTAGCTACCAGTCCTCCAGAGGATTCAGTCCAGTGAGGTCTCCTGTTGATATGAGTGAAGAAATCAAGGAGGACGGGTAGGCTCTTGTTTACCCCATCTACGTAAAACACCCATGTGTATAAATTAGGACTTGAGACACTATAATTTTACTGTGTGATTCCCGAAAATTGCTATGCATCTTACCTGAGAGCTCAACCATTGTCTGCAAATACCACCACCTCTCTCTCTTTTGAATTCATATGCAGTCTAAGGTAAGTACAGCCCTATCTTGTCTAGATCCTATAAAACAAAGTAAGTTGATCCCAAATACCAATTTTATATATTTATAACAGGAAGTCACATGTATTTACTGCAAATTCTGCCAAACCTATGTCCTGCCGTGAACACTTCAATCATCCTCAGGATTTGCAGTGATAGACACTTTCACTCTGATTTCTAATACGAACAATGCTAAGAACAGTTTCCTTCTTTTTATTTTTTTTTCCAAATAGGCTCTTTGTTGAGGACTTGATCTCACTTACTTCTAACATTTAAAGTGGTCTTGTATATTTTCATTTTACTCCCTTTTATTGTATTAAAAGCAGTCCTTAGTAACTGATAAACAGTCCTTAGTAACTGATCTCATGCTCAACCCTGACACAAAGTGAATCACATTTTGATCTACATCTATGTCCCTCAGCATAACTTCAGCAAATCAAAAAAAGCTTAAAATTGGGCTAACTTAGCAGGCTGGGTGGTTACAGCTATTCCTATATATTTTGTATGTAAGTTAGATTCAGCTTCAATTTTTGAAGGTCACAGAAGAAGTCCATAAACCCTTTTGTGTTTCTGCTCAGAAGTGTTGTTTCATGTCATTAACTCTCCTTTACACTGCCGTTCAAAATAGTCAAGAGGCAAGTCCATTGCCCCTCCTTTGCAGCATCTTGCCTTCACTTCTTTACATAACCAGATGTTATTCCGTATTGACTGATCCACTTCTCGTAATACCATAAAACCTTGGCTTAAAATCAGAGTTTAATCTGACACTCAGTGAGCATTGTTCTATAAACAAAAGGCAACCGAAGTGCAATATGGCCATACCAGCTGCTACTTTATGGCCTGAAATTAGCTTTCCCCCTAGGACTGTCTCTGTCAAGGACCACAGGAGATACTTCACATCCCCAAGCAGCCCAATTTACTTCTAGATTGCCCGTTCAGACTTTATGTTTAATCTTGGTGAAGTTCTCTGGCTTTTTCAGTTGCAGGCATTTCAGGTTAGGCAGAGAAAAGATTTCCTCTGTATGCAATTTATGCTGTATATCCATCTTTCTTTGTTTTTACCCCAGGAAAATTTTCAGGCATTGATATAATTTGTCACACTTTCCTAAATAACTAGTTTGGGAAATCCTTCAAAGAATTTTTATAGCCTGCAATGGTTCTTCTGCATGGTGAAGTGTCTGTCTGAAGGCTGTTTACTAAGAATGAGAATCACCCCTGTGGTATCAGTGTTTTCCATCACCAAATAAATTGGACTGGACATCTTCCCAGAGACATCTGTGCCTTTCCAGCAGCAAGTAGTTGATTTTCATAGAAGCATAGAATCATAGAAGAGTTAGGGTTGGAAGGGACCTTAAAGATCATATAGTTCCATCCCCCTGCCATGTGGACATCCCACTAGATCAGGTTACCCAAGGCCCCATCCAACCTGACCTTGAACACCTCCAGGGATGGGGCATCCACAACTTCCATTAGCAAAGAGTTCCAGTGTCACCACTCTCATGGTGAAGAAATTCTTTCTTATATCTAGTCTAAATCTGCCCTTCTCCAGTTTATACCCATTCCCCTCATCCTATCACCACAAGGGACTACAAATAGTCCCTCTCCAGCTTTCTTGTAGGCTCCTTTCAGGTACTGGAAGGTCGCTATAAGGTCTCCTTGGAGCCTTCTCTTCTCCAGGCTGAACAAGCCCAACTCTCTCTTTCAATTACTGGGTGATATTTTGTATCCTGTGTAGAGCTGCTCAGTTTAGACTTATAATAATGACCCTTATAGCATTTGTAAGGAAAAGAAGTTTCAGGCAAATTCTCACCCTACATCTGGACTTTCATAATTGGATAATTAGGTATTCAGCTACTGGTCATGCCAAGATTTCTGGCAGAAATAGAAGCTATTCCTATTAATTCACCTTTCTTTCTACATAATAACTTGAAAGACATCTGAAAACAAATGTCCAAGTCAAAAAAGCAAGCAAAGTTTTCCCAGCAGTCTCATATTTTGCTTTCAGAGCAATGCTTCAAAGTGTGCTTGGCTTCTCTGACTGTTTTTGTTAATAAATAATGAAAGCTGCTTGCTTTTGGTGTTGATTTTTTTTATTGTGAAGTAAGGAAGGAACTTCTTCGCATCCTGGACGTGAGTGTTACAGTATTGTTTTAGGCCCACCTGGCTGTTTTTTGTCCTGGGATAGCATGGCACTTTTGATAACAAAATTATCTGTTCTATTAAAGTCATAAAGAAATGAGTTGTTATTTTATTAACAGTTCTACAACATTGTGTAATATCACCCTTGCTCATAGATCCTGGGGGATTCCATACTATAGTTACTTTTCACTGGTACTGAATCACTTGGGAATCTCTGGATTCTAATAGCTCTGAGCCTGACTCTTTTCTAGTTTGTAGTTTCTAGATGTGGAGTAATTCAGGAATTATCTTTTATTTTAAATTACAGCTTTAAAACAGAACTATATTTTAATTTTTTTCGTTTCTCTCATAAGGTGGGCTGCCTTGCCTGAGAAAGTTTCTCCTAACAAAACAATAAATAATGAAGTTTTTCATTATCACCAGCGAAGCTGAATACTTTGTACATGGAGCTTGTAAAACACAGCAGTCTCCAACTATTTGAACAAAATAGGCTGTTGATAATGCATGCAAAGGATTATTAGTAATTAAGAACTGTTTCTCCTTGTTCCTGCAGTCAAAACAAAGGAGTAAACATTGAAATATGTAATCTTTGTTGCTAATGGATTCTGACTGGACTAGCAGGTCCTACTTCATTTGCACAGCTTCCTTTGAAGGAAATACAAATTAATTGTATATTAAACCTACACTTCTGATGGAGACATGAGATGATTCAGTATTGTCCTTCATAGTGAAATATATGCTTATAGCAGCAGATACTGAAAGTAGAGAAAGCCCTTTGCTCTCTATGAAAAACTTCACCTGTCATTCAATACAAGATAACATTGAAAGTGGTGTTATGATGTGGCAGAAACATGGTGCAACAGGATCCCTAGCAAGCCAGTTAACTGATGTGTAATGTTTTTAAAGTAAAAAGGGCTCTCCTAAGCCAAAAAAAAGCCCCAGATGAATACTTCCAGTTCCTACAATTGTGTTTTACTACAGTACAAAATATTAATCTCATTAGGGTGACTCTGAGCAGAGGAACTACAGAGCTGTTGGGTGAATCTGATTTTAAAAGGTTTGATTGAACAGGTTCCTTGCCAGCTGTGTTTGTGAAGAGTAGGTCCTTTCCCCTGAGTTCAGCATCTGCCATCATCCCTGGAGTTTCCAGATCTCTTCAGGGTACCTGTGAGGCCTCCTTCTCTCCCTTATCTCTGAAGTCAGGTTTTGGATTGCTGTCAGCTGCAGAAAGCTCTCCCTCTTCTTCTCTCCCTGTCTGCTGTTCGGTTGCATGCTTGTCTCATACCTCTCATACCCTATCTAGATCCTTTTACCCTTCCAAATCTTTTCCCAGCTAAGCCTGAGCAGTTACTTTCAGGAAAGGAACCATCTCCCCTTGCTTGAGAGGGTTTACTTCAGGCTCCAGCAAGCATTGGGCAGTTCCCAGCATTAATGTAGACCGAAGATGACTTGACTGAGAGGAGTCCTGCAGAGAAGGACTTCAGGATATTGGTGAATGTAAAAGTGGACATGAACTAGCAATGTGCACTTTCAACCCAGAAAGCTCATTGCAGTCTGGGCTGCATTAAAAAAAAAGCATGGCCAGCAGATCAAGGGGGTGACTCTCCCTTTAGTCTGCACTTCTGAGACCCCATCTGAAGTACTATATCCATCTTCTGGTCCCCCAGCACAAGAATGACATGAACCTGCTAGGTCCAGAATGAGAGCCATGAAAGTGATCAGAGAGCTGGAATACCTGCCCTGTGAAGAGAGCCTGAGAACTGGCCTTTTTTTCAGGCTGGAGAAGTCTCTGGAGAGACCTTATAGTCACCTTTATAAACCTTTCAGTTTATAAAGGAGTCTTGTAAGAAAGATACAGAAAAACTTTTTACCAGGGGCTGTAGTGACATGACTATGGACAGCAGTTTTAAACTGAAAGAGGATACGACTGAGTTGGATATAAGGAAGAGTTTATTTTATATATATATATATATATATATGTTTACAGTAACAGTGGTGTGGCAATGGAACAGCTTACACAGAGAAGCTGTGAAAATCTAGTCACTGGAAGTTCTCAAAGTCAGGTTGGATGGGGCTTTGAGCAACCTCATCTAGTGAAAGATGGTCCAGTCTGTAGCAGAGGACAAAATCCAAATCACTTCATGAAGCTATGACTCTAAGTGTTGTTCTTCTCTACAGACACACACCTTTTTACAAAATATTCAAGAAACAACAGGTATTTCACCAAACTACAAATCAGTAATGGTTACTCTAGGGACTTTTATTTATAGTAAACACAAAGACCAATTAAAAGCATTGTAGTACTCTGCATTCCCCTTAGGCAGAGGAAGCCACTGCACTACCTACCACTACCACTAAAAATCCCTCCTTGATTGTTTTCTGTGCCTCTAAATTGCCAGGGCACACCAAATGGCTTCCTAGTTGTTTAAATTGCAGATGATGTCAGCCTTTTTACAGGCTTTTGTCCCACAAAAATGTTAGCAAAGTAACCACATGTTGTGATAACTGCTGCTGTTAAAAAATTTCACATGTAATTGCATCACTGGAACAGAAACTTCTTTCAAAACCATCTTTTCCCTTTCAGTGACATTGTTACTCTCTAGTTCACTACCAATAGTTAGTATGGTGCCTTATTTATTTTATATAAATCCTGCTTTTCTTTGAGCAAAGATTTGCAGTATTCTGTCAGAAAATAACCTTGATCTGGACCTTTTGCAGCATTTTAAAATATGACAAATTGCCAAGGTGAAAAAAACCCAGAAGTGATTTTTTTAAAATACCTTTATGGCTTAGATTAGATTACTATTCTGCTATAGTAATAGTATTATTTGTGCCCAGGCTTTTAAGTTGTACCAGGAATATCATAGGTATTCCAGAAATGAAACTTCATAAGTTTTATATAAAGTTCATTCACTCTAGTAGGTCTTGATCTCTTCTTTACAATATCTAGCAAGTACAATTAACACAATGATGGAACTAACAGAACAGACTGAAAGCCAAATGTCTATATTACACCTAAAAGTACCGAGATGCTTTCTCATCTTTTGATAGAGGATTAGCCTAAAATGCATCCACAAAGATAAAATTTTAAGGAAAAAAAACCCCACAATCTGAACATGTGTCAATCCTAGGTAAATATTTTCTTCATTAACTGGATATTATATTTTTTATTTAAGGGAAACATGGAGAAAAATTCTTTTAAAATTGAATCCATGGCCTTCCCTGGGGGTGTTTAAGTTATGAGTAGACAAGGTCCTGAGGGACATGGTTTAGTGTTTTGTGGGAGTGGTTGGACTCTATGATCCAGTGGGTCTCTTCCAACCCGGTGATTCTGTGATTCTGTGATTCTGTGATTCTATTTCATTAAATGTCAGAATATTTAGCATTATGAGAATTTTAGTTAGAATCCTTATGGTGATATTTAACTGTTCTTAAATACTTTTTCATTTTTTTCAGATATAACTTAAGATTTCCTGCTTGCATTTTGATAACTTTTTTTTCTTCTGCTTGCACCAGGCATTCTGTCAATAAACATGCATCATCAGTTATGCAACATCTTATTATGATTGGCTATACACTAGTTTTAGCATAGCATACACATGCACATAGAAAATATTAAGTACTTCTGATTGCATTACCTTTTAGTCCACTTGAAACAATCCTATGTTGTTATTGCAGGTGTTATTGTTTTTTCTTAGGCTAATATAAACCAAAAAAAAATTAATTGAGCTCAACAGAATTTTAGTGAGACAATAAACAAATGGTGTGAAGAGAGAGTTATACTTTTCTTTACAGCAAAGCATTAGACTTAGTAGTACTACATCCATCTGTTTGTGTATCAGTCCTGTTTTCTCATGTATCTTGTATTACAGTTCCTTTAATTCCTTTTTACAACCAGAGTCCTTCTGTCTCTAAATATGTGTATTTGTTGAGAGCAAAAAGATCTGATGATGGCAGAGCTTTTTCAGGTGAAAGATAAATACTCAATTTGCATATTTTTGTGCACACATTATCTGCACCCAGAAAATCAATACAAGAAGGGTGGAATAGTCAACAGGTTTGACAGAGGTATTTGCTTTTTCTTCCTTAATCTGAAATCAGATATAGTTTGTAAGCCATCAAAAGTGAGAGACCTTGTAACATTTTTTCTTAAGGAATGACAAAGGCACAAAACCCTGTTGGGTTTAAGGTAGAGATTAATGCATTTATGAGTGATTACCTGATACAATTCCTTCAAAAAGGGAATCTGGTGACCTGAGAATTCTCTTCCACTTTGACCTTCTTAGCAAGTTTCATGGGTAGACCCGAGACACCAGTTTTAGTGGCACAAGTTAGGAAGGCCATGCTGATGCTTTTAGTTCTCACTGAAGTCCATATGTTGTTTCAACAAGTTCCTGACTGTTGGTGTATTTCTTTACAGAGAGCCAAGTTAAACTTCATCCTCTTGCTTTCAGTACATGATTTGACATAAATCATAGCTGCAGTGGCGTGTCCGGGACCTTTGCCAGACTGCACATTAACATAGCTGTAAGTCCTGCGGTAGAATTCATTACCAACCTCACACACTGGGTTTTTAGCACTAGCTCTATAATTTCTATTCTAATTGTGGCGATGTCACTGAATGTCACCTTATCTTATCTGTGATCCTTTCTTCACCATCAGCATACTGATCTTGAAACATGAAGTTAAATCAAGTGAATTGCCTGTTTTCTTTTGCTGTGTTTCACAGGGAGATGTGAAGGTTTGTGAAACTCTGTTTCATGGTTCATGTGCAGTTTTGAAATTCACCATTACAAATTTAGACTCTCTTGTGCGTTCATACTGCAAAAAAAAGCTGACTGTATCTCCTTCATCCTACCTCAGCCATATTTTCTTTTCGGCATAGCAAATCCTGTGGGACAAAGCACTATTTCAAGAGCATTCTGTCATGCTTTGGGAGGTCCCAAAGGAAAACATTACTGAAGCAAACTGCTGTGTGTCACTAGTGGTGTTCTTGCACTGGACAATGTTTACTTTTTAAGACCTGTGTTCAATAGAGGCAATAAATCATTCAATTGCTTTTCACATGTCCGCTACAGCACAGCTAACCTCCTGCTTAACTTGCCAGGCAGACTTCAGCAAACACTGTACATAAGAGAAGTGAAAAGAGACCTGAACATAATGACAGGAGAAAATTAGTTTTTCTGTTGGCAAAAGCAACTATTTCTCCCTAAATCAAATGGCAACACAATGGAATCACCCCAAAATACAGCATATTGTGTTGCTTTTAGTTTTTAGCATGGGAGTCTGTGCCACCATTGTTCTTTCCAGTATACCGGTAAGCAGTAGTGTTTACTGTACAATTTCCATGGGTTCAGCTTTTATGCTTAGTTAATTACAAGGAAGCAGCTACAATTTAAAGTCAATGCAGTTCTGAAACAGCACAAAGTGCTACCCAGATAAAACCTTCATGTTCTGTGATTGAGCAAGCTCTTTTGAACAGCTTTTAAGGCACTGCAGACTTCGTTCTTCCTATCCATGTCTAGCCCTGAGCCTTTTTCACCAGGTAACAGTGAACATCATGTCAAAGGTGAACAAATTTAAGAGTTCAGTAAATTTTAAATGTAAACGTAAGTGGCAGGAGTAGCTGAGGAGCATCAGATGATCTGCATGGTGTCTGGAGAAGTCCTGTGGCCTGTCATTCAAAACATGTGGACTGGCAGATGACAAGGGCCAATACTACAAAAAAATATAGCTCCAGAAGGCTTCTACTGTGTTCACTGGAGGTGTTAATAAAGCAGTAGTGAGATAGGTTCAGATCTGTTAGACAACAGTGCTGTTTTCTTATAAAAATGATCCAGACTTAAAGAAGTAACTTAATTGCAAAGATAATCAACTCATTTCCCTTCCTTTTAAACTGTAAATTGGGTTCACAGTCTGGCAATGGTCCTGTGCAACAAACTTCCTATAAATGGCTAAAATTAGCTGCATTCGTTTTTGTCCCAGCGATCTGACTAAAGATTCCTTATTTATTTAGGGCAATTCAATTTTTTTTAATGATCCACTAAGGGTGAGTCTCTGCAGAGCAAAATGTTAGGGTAGTTGCAGGAAGGTTTGCCTTTAAGCTTGTCAGATGTGTTGCACATCACCCAATGTCCTAAATGGTTCCAGTATACAACAAAACCAGTCCTGGTGACACCACTGGCTTTGGAAAAGCTGCTTCCTAGTGAGGTTCCTCACTTTTTTTCTCCCTTTCTTTTATATTCAGCCCATCCTTTTCAATGCCTGTTTAGAATTTTGCATCCATCTTATGTCTTGGTTCTGTTTATTTTTTCAGGTCAGTTTATCAGCAAATGCTGGCTTGTTAAAAAAAGAATGTTTCTGATGGAAACTAGTATGGGAGCACGTGTCTCATTTTACCTTTGACTTAAATTAAATATAAATCCTGGAAAATAAACTAAGTAGTGAAACCACATCTCTTGTTCTTCTTTCTCCATGTATATTGGCTGATTAGTGAATTTACTGAAAGCTTATCTCCTTACGGAAATGAATTTGGATTAAGGGTGTGTGTATGAATTTAAACTGTGCTCCTTGTCATTGATCAGCTTCCTGGCTGATTGCTTTTATTTGGGAATTAAGAGTGGTCTGTGCACAAAGCATAATCAGAATAAGATTCCAGCTCTCTTTCCAGCTTCAGAAAGTGAGGATTTTTTGGGGGGGTTGGGTTTTTTTTGGGTTTTTTTGTTTTCCTGAACTGCCTTCATCTACAAATGAGACGCTCCAAAGAGGCAGGGAGGGCAGGAAGGCAAGGGCTACACTACTGGCCCTATGGAGCATCAAGCATGCACCCACAACCTTTTTCACAACCCATGTGAGCTGACAGAAGCTGAGATAAAAGACACGTATTTGCAGTTGCAAAGTCTCCATAAGCCTTCTGTGAATAATTTGGGATCTTGGACAACATTTACAATTCTTCCTTATTCATGGATATTTATAATATTTTTCATAGGGGCAGAAGTGTTTATGATCTGGCATCCTGTATATATTCCACCGTGCATACTTCCATCTTGCTTACCCATATTAACCCTGTGGTTTCAGCTCCTGCAACCAACGCATTTGCTTCTTCTTATTCTAAACGGGCAAATAATAGCCATATTGTCAGCCTGTTGACTCACAGGGCAGGGCATTTCTTGCACTGTTATTACATCTGTCTGATATAGAAAGCTTGTCATATAACCCATGCACAAAACAATTTAAGTAGACCATCTTTCCCTCATTCTTTTAACTATCCAAACACTTAGCTAAGGAATATGCATTTTCATAGAATCATAGAGTTGTAGAATAGTTTGAGTTCAAAGGGACCTTAAAGATCATTTAATTCCAACCACCCTGCCATGGGCAGAGACACCTACCACTAGATCAGGCTGCCCAAGGCCCCATCCATCCTGGCCTTGAACACTTCCAGGGACTGGGGGGGGATCTACAACTTCCTTGGGCAACCTGTTCCAGTGCCTCATTGCCCTCATTGCTAAGCATTTCCTCCTTATGTCTGGTGTAAATCTTCCCCTCTTCCACTTACAGCTATTCCCCCTAGTTCTATCACTACATACCTCTATAAAAAGTCCCTCCCCAGCTTTCTTGTACGCCCCCTTCAGGAACTGGAAGGTCACTATGAGGTTTCCCCAGAGCCTTATCTTCTCCAGGCTGAACAATCCCAACTCTCTCAGCCTCTCAGCATCTTCCATGCTTGGTTAACAAGAGATTTGGGTTTTGGTTTGGTTTGGTTTTATTGGAAAAACAGACTTTGTTTTTCAGAAATGCAGTTTGGTTTCTTCGTCTGACTTTTTTTTTCATCATAAGTGATTGCTGTTCATTCTGTATTCCCTATTTTCTGATCTTTAGGTATGATTTTAAAGTCAATTAGCATATTAGCTCTATGACCACAAATAAAAATCTACACCATGAATAACAGATCAGTTAAATCTTGACACTGGGCTTGTGATCAGTGCCAATATTGACTACTTCCACTATCTACATTGGGTAGTGATAATAACATACTCACAGATCCTAAGAGAGAAAAAAAATGATCAATCATTTCTCAGCATTCTCACAGGGTAGTTACGTATTCTGTGCTCTTATCCTCATTGCCCAGAGATGTTAAAGCAACAAAGGCAACATGGGGGCACACTCTATTTACAATGGCTATATGCTGTGCACTGTGGAAAGCATTTCACTGTCCAGTTCCTAATGACTTTCTCCAAAGTATTCATATTTAATCCTTGAGCAATAAGAGAAAGATGAATAAATCATATTAAGTTTGCATTGGAAAGGTTTTACTTTTGGATTTAAAGATATAGCCATCTCCCTTAAACATTTCTCCATTTGTTTTACTTCCTGATACGACTGTCCCTGTGGACCTGAACAAAACTGTAGGGGCCTTGCAAGCCTGTCTGTATTTACTGAATCAAGAACTAAGACTTCTGTTAGTTTATCTACATAAAGATGTAGACATTGTTTGTTTATCTTTAATTGAGATACTTAGCCTAAATTACCAGGATGTGTAGTCTAATGGCATGAAGCAGTGAGTGCTACTTTTCAGAGTGTTTTTCCCAGGACTGACCTCACATACCATTCTTAAGAAAAACAGCATGCACCTCCCTGCTTCACTTAAGACAGGGCAATGAGGACGGAGCTCATATTTCTGCACACCCAGGATGTCAACAGTAATGGCCGAATGGAACCACTGAAATACTAATATAGTTCATTAATGAGACTTTTTTTGTGTTGTTTTTTCCAAAAAATCAACAGAAATGCAACTTAACCAGAATGACTGCAGCACAGAAAAGAGAAAAAGAGTTCCTCTAGGGATATTAACCTAATACTACAGATTCCTTGCACATTTTTTTTTGGTGGAAAGCAGTTTGTAAGCTCTACAGAGAAATGAGTAGAGGTATATTTAACAATAAGAAAGGCTCTGAAAATGCAATGGATTGTTAGGAAAGTTAACCTCCTTATGTTTTAAAGTATGATTTACAGGCAGAGCTGTGATGTTTGCTATATTTTCAGTTAAGATAGCATACACACAATAACTTTTTTCATAAAAGCATTAGTATTCTTGGTGAAGAAAGACTCTGTTATAAAAGTAATATATTATTATAATTATTAATACTTTAACAATTGTAAGTATTGCAAAGGAAGTGAGGGTTTTGTGCAAACAATATCATTTTGTCATCAGGTCCTATCGATGTACAGTATAAATGGGGTTGAATTCAATCCACATTAAAGTCAAAGTCCAACTGAATTTCATTTACAGTGCATTAAGCAGGAAAGAAAGATAATTTCGGAAGTGTGGAAAGTTTGGGCTTTGCTTATTTTGGCAACACCAATTCCTATGTAGTACATTCCTGGCTCTCCCATTTTTGCAGTTAACATCCAATTTGTTTTCATTGCCAGGAGGCTGATGTGCGTCTTACAAAACAATTACATAATGTTCCTAGCACATGTAAGCCAAGGGGAAGATCCCTCTATTCCGTGTCCTACAGCCTTTTAAAGATAGTGTTGGCATTTTTTTTCACTCTGCTGCATGTGGTTAATTTTTTTTAACTTGCTGCAAGCTGAAAAAAAAGCAACCCAGTCTTTTGAATGACTGCATCTATCACAGAACTATGTGGTCCCCAGCTTGATATGTTTGTGCCCTACACTGACCCCATTTGGCTCTATGCTTCCCCACAGAGATGGGGATTTTACAGCCAGCTTTTGCCTCTGTTCCTCATTTTCATGTTCTTAGCATGGTCCCTCTCCCAGAAGGAGTGAAACAGCCCTGGTGCTGCTTTTTCATCATCAGCTTCAGCTTCACCATCTGTTCCACAAGATTTCTAGCTCAACCAGTGCTCTGGATTTACAGCAATTCCAGTCATACTTCATTAAGACTTGTCAACACATTTCCTCTTTAAATAGCACAAAATACTGTGTAGAAAGGGGGAGTTCATCTTTAATGATATTGCAAAAGCCTGTTTGGATTGCCCAATCTCATTTCCATTTCCAGCTGAGAGCACTCTCTGAGAGTTAAGCCTGCATCCAAGCTGCCTTGTTTGCACATGGTAGGAGTGTTTTGTGGGGTGGGAGAGGGAGTGAAGGAAGTGATAGCTGCAAAATATTCAAGGACCTTCTTCAAGTCCATGGATTAATTTCTGGCAGCTCCAGGTGTAAGCAATATAAGGCATTACCTTATGGTAAGGCATGACCTTCTGGTAGTCTTGTAGACCACCGCTACTAGTCATCAAATTCCATCAGGCTACCAGCTTCACAGCACAAAACTGCACGGAGACTTCTCTTACTCTTTTTTTTTTAAATACTTCATATGTCTCTCAACCTAAACACCTCCAGATAAAAATTGCTGTGGAATAGCCAAAGCTGCAGTTGTGGACCTTCTGCCTGTACACTGGATCACATCTTGTGAGACTCCTGGCTATGAGTAAATTGGGGAAACTGCTCCTTTCTAAACCACTTCCCTTTTCTGTAGCGTGTTGTGGATCAGGCAGTGTGAGAAGGGAGGAGCAGGAAGAGTGGAGAGGTATAGAGTTGTCAGTCCAGTTTGAGAAGGCTCATTTGTGGGCCTTGTCTGGCCCTGAAAAAGGTCTGGACATTCTTACTAAAAGGGTAGTCAAAGTCTGGCTTCCTGGGGAACTAAAGTTGTGCTTCTCCACTGCAGCGTATATACAGGATATTTTATGTGCAGCTGATCTATTAATCATTTACTTACTACCCTCCAAATAAATTTTATTTGACTTTAACTGAGTTTGTAGTTAGAAAAAAGCTTTCACATGGCCAAAATGTACTTCATCTTGCCCCTTTTGCTGTCCTTAAACATTCGGTATTAGAAGACCTCTCACACACACCTCATGATTTTTGTTCTGCTTTGGGAAAATTCCACTGCTCCAAACTCTAGACATTTTCAGGAAGGTAAGTGAAAACTTGTTACCATTAAATGTTAGTCATTGTTTAGTCTGGTCTTGGACGAGTCATTAATTGTTACCTCTTTATGCCAGTCTCTTTTGAAACCAGAATTGCAGCAACCACTCCTTTGCTTCTTCGTGCAACAAGAGGGAGGTAGGAACAGCTTTAAGGAAAAAAAAATCAGTCCTATTACATTTACAGACGAAATTCTCTAAATCTTTGTTTACTAAGGAGTCACAGCATACTGCTCTGTGACTTCAAAACACACATGAAATACCAGGAAGTAGTTCACATTTTTTATGATACCATGTCAGTATTACCAATTGATGGATGGTGTCAATCCCAATAATGAAAAATCCTTAGTTTGTCATGCTATTGATATTACAGATCCTAAAGCTCTGAATATTTCTGAAAAAAAAGAAAATTTCTCCTTTAAAATTTAATTCATGATCTTCTAGCCCATCCCCTCTTTACTGAGGCACATCCAAGAGTCATGGAGGGTTGGTCTTAAACAAATATCCCAATGAATTTATTACGTCAAAGTCATGTAAACTCCATTGTGTTTAAAGCAAAAAGAATTGAGGAAATTCCAACAGTAAAACCATTTTCCAGTCTCCCTGCATTCACTGCCAAGAAAAGCATCTGCACAGCTGATAACCAGAGTTGCTGTTGGTGAGTAGCATTCTTTTCAAATGAAAACCAGAACAAAAATAGAAGAGTCAATGACATATAATACAAATGGAGAATAACACCCTTAAACTTAACTGGTTTTGGTTCTCAGTTGAATATGAATTTACATGAAGTCAGTGGAACATAGGCCTAAAGTGAAACAGGTGCTAAAGTTTGCTTCTTGAATAAAGACTATGCCCTGTTTGGGACCTCTCCATCTTTGGTTTAAACAGGCCATTTCAGGGAAATTTGACACTATGTTTTAAGTAAAAGGTTCCTCAGGGTGTAGTGCTCTTCCCAACTCATTTCAGGCATGGTTTTACCTTTATATGATATGAGATGTACTGCTTCCCTGCCTCCCACAGTCATTATTATGTAGTGGCTGATCCTGTTGTTGTTTTGGCCTCTTCCATCTTTGCAGAAGAATAAGGAGGCTGGAACAAGATAAATAATCTTCCTTTGTATCAGCTGGGATTTATCTCTAGGAAAGCGAAACAGAAAATTTAAAACTCAAAGCAAGAGTAAATAGAATGGCTTTCAATATGCACCATCTATAGTTACTAAATAAACAGAGGCCCTATGCGTACACACGCTGTTCCTTATGCTTAAGACCAAAACCTGTTCTCTCCCTCAAGTAAACCAAACATGTTTCAGGTGTTTTTAAAATCAGATCCTGGACCCAAACCCAAGCAAACTCCAAGATGTTCAAGTTCCGTATCCTCATTTTTTACATGGGACCTTTCCCTATTTCACAACTCCTCTAAAAGAGAAAATAGAAGGATGTGACTTTGCACTGCAGAGGCTAATCTCCTTCTGAATTACCTCTCCCACTGCTTATCTGCATTCCTCTACTCATTCTTTCCTATATCATGTGTTTGTGATGCAATTGCAGGAACAGTACATGGCCTCACAGCCCATGCGCACAGTAGAAATGTAATAGCCCTGAGATTACTGCATTTGTAGATCTGGACGAGTTAATGAAGAGTAAAAGGCAACAGGCAACTTGAGAGGAGAGAGATATGTTAAGAACTGAAGCATTGTTTTCTGGATTAATGGTTCGTACAGGGAGAGGAAAGTCAAAACTTTTCCTGTTATAGGCAGTTGGGATTGGTAGAGTCTGGTCACACTGTTAGAAAAAAAAAATCTTAGCAATTTACTCCACACAATTTCAAATAAACTGAAACTTTTGATGTTATTTAGTCTTCTTCCTATCATTCAGTGAATTTTTAACTGTTCTGATGAGAGCTGTAGTGTTTAACATCTGTGGTCAGAGTTGTAGCAATGGGAAGGGAGAATTGAGGTGGATGGATATATATAAGCCTGAGTTGTCCTGCTCTGGTAAACATGGAGGACAGTAGGAGGTGACTGACTGAAGCTGAAAGGGGTGGGTGTTTAGAAGGGTAACCAAAGCACCTTGAGTTACACATAGAGAAATCCATCTTCAGAATGAATCACTAAAAATGGTCATTCATTGTATTAACATTTTCTTAAATCCCTCTTCTAAGAAAGATGTTATCTAGTTGGTTAAAACAATGTTAGCTCTGCCATGCAGAACTGTCTGTAAAAAGAAATTTATCTCTAGAAAAAGAAATTAGCATAACTGAAAGAATTATCTCCTGAAAAAGTGTTATGCAGATTTCCCACTACCAAACAATACATGACAGTGTCTTTACTTGATAGTTGGCCAACACATCTCATTTTCAGTATCTTTTCTTTCCCACACCACGCCTTGTCTTTCCCCAGATGATTGCTTCTTCCAAAGCAACTAAGATGATTTCTAGGTATTTACATTCTTCGTGAAAGTACTCAGCAGTTCAGTTCCATAGGAACAGTGGTTTTAGCTCATTTAATGAAAAAATACAACTTGCTTCTTGACCTACTCTGCATAACAGTAGGTAGGCACAACTCTAATATTGTTCATAAGTTTTGTGGACCTCAATGTGCTCCACAAACATGTAGATCTTTCCTCCATCTCATCCTATGATTACGTGAGCCAGATGCTTAGGAAGAAGAGCCAGAGTACAAGTTTTCTTGGTGAAGAAGCATACTGTATTGCAGCATGATTGACGCGTGTGCTGTATTATAGCCCTGTGAAACAAGATAAAGCATCTGTTATATGTATTGTAACAATGTTTAGGGATGAAAGAAAATCCTAAACAGCTAAGCTCTCAGGTCTTAGGCAGTAGTTCACAGCTATAGATCTCAAGACTTCCCTAGTTCAATGTGACTCTGCACAAATATAAATTTTCTGAGTGTCAGGGTTTCATTGAAATAGATTTTAGTTCTTATGATCCTCTTTGAATTTTAATCTGTACACATGAGGGCAGACCCTGAATACCCCAAATGCCACCTTGTGCTTATACTACTTAATTTCGTTCATTTAAGTGCATTAGTTAAGACCCTTAGCTGTCCACCAACCCAATACGCCACCAAAGGCAGTTCAGCCCATTAGAGATACAAATCTTGTGTAACTCTTCACTGACTTAGGTCCTAATTTAAGTACTGTGATTACATGCCCACATCAGACTTGAATATATTTAGGTCCCTCATATTTTATTGGCAGGTAAGCTTTTAGCATCCATTGAAACTAGAATTTGCTGTGAGCAATCATTTAAAGATATTCAGCTGGGCTCCAGTCTTGACTTACCAAGCACAAAGTGTTTCTCAGCCTCCCTATCTGTAGTCCATGAAGTGACTGTGCTCTGATATGGAGAGTGATCCCATCAGTAATAAGATCCAGATTTTACTTTCCATTCTTCATACTGCAGTTTATTGTCAACTTTACATTTCATTTTGCATGCACCTTGGAAGAACCAAATACTTTGTAAACAGTCTTGTCCACAAAGCTCACGTTCTAACCTACATTCAGATTCAATCATAAATCATAAAGATACAATAAATCATAAATTGTAAAGATACAATAAATCCCAATATGAGTCTGCTTGGATATTACAGACTCTCAGTGAAGATTGTAAAGACAGCATAAAAAATGGTAGTAACTTCATAATCAAGGAAATTTTTCATAACTTTGGGGAAACAGAGTTCACTTGTGCTATCAGCAAATGTCAAGTTAAATATTACTTTGATTTCCAAGGGCAGTCACTGATTTCATCTCTTAGTCCTGCAAAGCTGCCTAATCTCAGCATCTCCCTTGACATGTGTGCCTTTGTGATCAGTGGTATTTCATGGAAGTCAGGTCAAGCCAGAACGCATGTAAATTTCCAGGAAGGATCATTTTTCATCATCTGGGGACAGTTTCAGCATCCTGAATGAAGCAGTCCATTTAATACAAAGTGGCAGACCTGAAGGGCAGAAAAGTCAAGGTATGGATCCTCACTCACTATAGCTGGGTTTGGACTCCATGTGCCACCTTCATTTCACTGCCTCTGGTGATTTTGTTTATCAGCTGACACAAGGGGAAAACACTGCAAAATAGGATTGTAGCTACATGTAATACAGAGTGCCAGGAGGGAAACCATGTGCAGAAGCTGCAGAAATTCAAAGGACCTTCAACAGAACAGCAAGAATAACTTAGCAACAATGAAGGCCACCCATTAGTCAGTATGAAAAAGGCCACATGCCTTCTCATCTGCACATAATATCCACTGCTGGTGAAGAGTGGTAGTGGTTGTAAACTTGTAGGAGCTTCCTATAACATGACTAATTACAAGGAGTATTTCCTTTTTGCAGAACAGAAATCCTATTGATACAGATGGTATTGAAAAGATTTGAGTAGAAGCAGCAAAGAGGAATGTGAAGCTCACTGTGGATATATCTGCCAGAAGAAATCCTTGGCTTCTACTGTAGGAATGACTTCAGACTGAGTAGGGCTCTCCAGAATAGGAGTAGGGACAACAGTTGGCTGTTACACAAAAATCCAGCAGACACATGTCCCAGGAAAACAGAAGTTAAGGAAACGTGATCTATTGTTTCTTGGAGAGGTTGCTTTTTGCCCTAGGGAACCCTTTGCCATAGCCTAAGTAGGTAAAATATATAGTATAAGTTTTACTTCACAGTGACTACTTACATGACAACTCTCACGCTTAAAGTACCATAAATCATACTCCTTTTTTTTTTTGTCAGCATGCTTAAAAGTCTGATACAAACAGGCTCCTGACAAAAATGTTACACCACTGGAATGGCCAGGAGTCACTGATTTTAGAAGTTTACAGCTTCTCTTCCCCATAAACAAAACAATTCAGTTTACAGCTAAATGTGAGTTGTAATGGACCTGTTTCAAACTTTGAAAACTAGTGATATCAGTGGCTTATCCAGTGACAGATTAGCTAGTTTAAAGAGAACTGAGGTGCTCATTCCTCATAATAATATTGCCCGTTTAATCACAAATTATTTTTCTGAAAATGCATATGAAACCATTAACCCAATGGGTAAATTGCCACTTACCTTAAACCCATCTCAATTTGTGCTGGAGCTGTCATAGCAGCACTACAGAGCAGGGTTAGCAAATCCACAAAGAGGTGGAAAAAGCGTAACAGCAAAAGCCTGACTACAGAGCACTCAAAAAGTTTTCATAAAGGATCTCCTTCTTTATTTAAGAGGCAGGATCAGATTTTCTATTAAACTTAATAGGAAATAGCAGTCCAAAAGAAAAAGTGCCCTATTTTGAAGAAAAACTTAAAAGGCTAAATTTCAGTATGATGAGGTATTTTTCAGATTTCACTGAAAAACATTTAAGGGATGTTGGTTTGGCTGAATTCATGGTTAATGTAGTTTAACTTAGGGGTTAGGCTACTCAGTATACATGCATGTGTGTGTGTCAGTGTATGTACATGAATTAGGAGTAGGGGGGGAATGGGACAGACAAAAATCTAAGCAAGAAATTGATGTTAAAGAGCTAGAAAAAATATGATGACCGTAGTCATGTAGGAAATAGAGCATGTTTTGGAAATTACCAAATGCCTGTGTATTTCCACCAGGGCTCTCAGAAACCTGGCAAGTGTATGAGGAGTTTTCTTATGTTTCTAATGGGTAAGCATAGATTGTTTTATTTAAAAAAAAACACAGCAAATTCATTTTTAACCAATAAATAAGTTCCAAAGTCTATCTGATGGTGGCATAACAAGATTACAAGTGACAAAAGAGAAAGCATTTGTAACACGTTGCATGCCTCAAGGGCATTTTATCAGATTATGTGAACAGCAAAGATCAGACAAGCTCTAGTTAAGAGTGTAATAAAGTCTATACAACATTAAACTTCAGCCATGTAGACACTTGCAGGAAAGCAGAAGGTAGACTCTCTTATATATCTTAATAAATCCCTTTTTAGTAAGTGATGTTTGTGATAAAATAAAACCACTAATGCAGCTGTCTGCGCAGAATACTGTCTATATAGTTTTGAATACAGAGGACTTGTATCTTCATTCCTCAGTTTTCCTTGACAAATGGATAGAGCCCCTCTTCAGCAATCTGTCTTTTGTCAATACCTTCTGAACTATGACTCTGTCTGTGATTCTATAAAATACATTTATTCTGGCATGAGATGTCTTTTTTTCTTGAGTCTGTTGCTTTGTTAAAATAAGTTAAGAAAGCAAAGCATATTTAACCAAAGATTCAAAGGAGTTTATAACATTTCTTTGTATACGCATAAATGGTTTGAGTTTGAAGTGGGTGGAAGAACAATAAAAAGAGAATGGTGCAAACTGGAAACTGAAGTAGGCAAACTATCAGCGATAAACTGGTTATGACCTTGAAATTACCTGGTTTGGCACTGGTCTTCCAAAGACTATTAGAAAACTAAACATTTTGAAGATGGAGCTTTTTCCCTACAGAAGACTTGAGGTAAGTTTAGAGGAGGAATCCTGGACATAGATTCTACAGTTTGTGGTACCTCTGCCCTTCAGCATCATCACAATAGCTCCACAGACAGGGGGGGTGTTGAAGGACAAAGTAGGAATCAATCACTTCCGCCATGTCTCTTCATGTATGATTTTGCTTCCAAGTGTGATTTTCAGACTCTGAAGTCCTGGAGATTGGACATGGTGGAGCGGTGCTTTGCAGCATTCTCCTCTCACAGGTACCCAGCTGCTGTACCCTTTTAGCACATAGAAAGTTAACCCTGATCTTGAGCAGAGAGATTTTTTTTTTCTGACTTAAGTATATTGGAAGAAGTTGTTATTCTATGGAATTTTTCCTTGCTTTCTCTGGCATGGGTGTGATTCATCAATAAACAACATCCCACTCTTTTCTGTATTCTTTTTTCCTCTCCTCATAATTGCCTTTAAAGCCATAGGCTCTGGCTAGGCTGTTTTGTTTGTTTTCATGATTTATGATCTCCAACTGAGTTTCACCTGGGAAAGCAGTTTTTCAAAATTGTGTCTTTAACATGATGTCCATTCAAGAGGCAAGACAAGTATTTTTAGGAAAGAAAATATAGTAAGGAACAGTGACATTTGAAATTTATGTCATCTCCCCTATGGAGCAAAAGTGACAAGCAGCCATCTGTTCCAGCATTTCCATGAGGTCTTCTACCTGCGGAGCATTCTTTATGTTACTGATGGCTCCATACTCACTTTAGAGCTTTATCCTACTATCACTACATTGAATGCAAAGCCGAGATATTCATGCAACCTCTCAACATAATCTATGTTTGCTTTAAGACAGGCAACAGAATACTCTGAGGCTTGTCTTGAAATAGTAAGTGATGCAAAACCTGGCTTTAAGTGTGCAGTCTCTTTGGCATGAGGAAATTTTATGCAAGTAGAACCTATCCCCTGTGTGTTCTTGGCAGATTTCTCATAGGTTTGCTATGCCATGAATGATTTGTCTTTTCTTGTGTGTAACAGCATTACCTGTAGTAAACTGACTAGCCTCAACAAATCATTTGCAACATATTCTTGGAGAGATATCAAATCCAGAGAGAAGTTTTATTAACTTTTGCTGTCAAGCTGATAAGGCACAGACTTATTTGCAGCAGTAATGCTGGCTAAACACAGATGGTAGAGCTTAACAAGGACATGAGCCACCAATATGTCCTTCAAACTTTTACTGGAAAAGATGAAATCTCTATCTCCGTTCCATACCCTCTTTTTTTTTTAGAAAAAAATGACTTAATGAAAAAAAATGGTTGTTGTCTTCATTCAAAGCCTTCCATATTCACAAGGAGTCTTGCCATTACCTTCATCAGCTTTGTTTACACCTTTAAATTTCCCATATACCTCCACTACTTTCTTGATAATACAGCTTCTAACAGCCTCCACTTTCATCAACCCCAGGAGCTGCTGCTCACTGAATTCACTCATTTTGCACCACTGAGAATAGGATACTGCTGCATCTGTTACATATTTGAAAAGATCTGACTTGTCCCAAAGAGTTGGGTCACCTTACTATGTTCTTTAAGGATGAACAGCCTCATTTAGAAACACAGCACAAGCAACAATACGTGTGCCAGAATTGTTCAGTCTTATTTTGGAAGTAGATTAGAACTTGCTTTAGTACGCCCTTTCATAGANTTCCTCTCAGCCTCCTTCCTAGCAATTGCCAAAGGATGAAGAATGCCTACAATGTTTCTGTTGATGTTCAGTGTTGGTTTGGTTTGCCTTCTACCAGCCACCGTCACCCCATGCTGTATGTTGTACTGAACATGCATTTCTTAAATCAGCGCCAAGTTTTCTACTAAAGGCCAGATGATGACAAAGGAGCAACAACTTGCCATGTAATCTCCCGTCCTGTGAAGAATATCTCTGCAAACATTTGCTTCTCCTTCATACTCCATGCAGAGTGCAAGAGATGGTATGCTGATAGGTCAGAAGACAGAAATTGTGCAATTCCTGTCCATTGGCTTTCTGTGTTAAGATCTGCACGTGGGTAGACTCCAACCCCACAGACACTGACTGGATAGTCAACAGTAGTCAGGCAGTCTGCTATGTGGAGTTGACCACATCTCCCGCCATAGTCAGGCTGCACTGGTGTTTGAGGTCAAGGAAAAAAACTCAGGGTTGAGATGAAAGGCAGATAGAGGCCCAAGGCCAACAGTAAAGATGAAGTAATTTCAATTACAGCTACAGCTTTACTCACATAGGAGAATTATGCAAAAATGTGTAAGAACGCACGTACACAGAAGCTTCACTAAATGCATTCATTGCGTCACCCCAGTATTTGCACTGGTTAAGCTTTAGGCAAAGCAACATAGAGTAGGAAAAGTTATCCCAACTGTTGACATAGCTGGAACAAAAAATGTTGTTCCTTCACTTTCTTTAATCAGTAGGATGCTAGAGAGGTAGGTCAAAATGAATAAGAATAGAATTCAAACTACAGGAATAAATGTTTCTGCTGTCTAACCTGCTGCATTCTCTGCACATTAAGCAAATACATTCCCAAGTAATAACACTACCTCAGATTAATTCAGGCCTTTCATCCTCTATGGCTTCACAGTCTTTTTAAGAATATTGTGGATTTCTATTTGCATGCAATAGGGATCACAGAGAAACACTGCAGAACAGAGGATATTAATAGTTCTTTGTTCAGTTGCAAATACAAGATAAGATTTCTAGCTGTGAAAATTCCTCCAAAATGGAATCAGACTACCATGGGATTAGTATTTTCTCCTTTACTGAATTTACCTCTGATAATTTTTTATCTGTATAATGGTCCTTTCAGCAGAACTTGACCTTCTAATAATATGCATGATACAATGACCTAATGCTGGAATAAAATGTAAATGGGTCACCTGCTGAATTGTTTATGCCAGCCATTAAAGGTCTATGAAAGTTGCTATTCAAATACAAAGTAGCTGGGATGATGCTATCAGACTGCGTCCAGTGAAAGTTAGCACAGGAATCACCGATATTGCATGCGCTTACTGGCAGTAAAAACTAGAGAAGCAAAATATCAGAAATCTTTGGTACATTATGATATCAAATTGTTCTCTGATGTTACTTTTTTGAAAAGTATAATTATTTTTCCTTGTTATTAAAACTTCATGTCCTTTATAACACTGGAGAACTCATAAATACACAAACTAATGAAAAGATATTCAAAACAAAGCTTTTATGGGCTGATCTTAATAACCTACTTCTGAACATATCTCCTGTGTCTTTGTTCTTGTAGAGTCCCTTGTTGGTTTTGGCAGTTATTACCATAGTGGTTCTGTTGTAAAACAGCAAGGTCAAGTGGAACCTTCCCATTGATTTTATTGGCATTTTTATCAAGATCCCCACATCTAACTTTTTGCTGTATTTTCCATTGGAACATAACAGAAAACATGATTTTGTACAAACACTACTGACTTTTCAATTTATATGAGACAGTGGCTACTTCTGCTTGTCTTGCCCAATTTTTGATAGTTATAAGTCAAGACTCCTGTTATTTTTAACTGCTGTTTTAATGGAAAAAAATCCCAGCTGTGTGGTAAATTACTCTCGAATTTGGAGTACTCTTCCAAGTTTTTTAATTATTACTGGTATAGTGGAAGTATGTATAGGAATGTAAAGACCATCTTGAAGATATCAAATGTTGTTGCACTATTTTTAGTGATTAAACCTTGGTGACCTCAGAAGAAAAAAGAGAATATAACCAAAACTTCCTTCTAAAGACCTTTTGCTAATCTCTACTACAGGCCTTTGTTTTCACCAGCAGACACTGCCATATAATCTCTATAGACATTTATGACCACTTTGCTATTAATTCACTGATTTTACCTAGATGACGAGATTCATGGAAACATTCACATATCGTAATCTAATCACAGATGAGATACTATACATGAGCTCTATCTAATATTGGTTTGGAAAATTCTTTCAGCAACCAGTTCCTACTTTGCTTCAGCAAATTCCTCCTATAATTGTTTTATTTAGTTATTTATTAGTCACATGCAGTAAGTAGGATTTTGAACAACTTGGAAGACCCTTTGCTATTCAGTTTGGGGACTTTTTTTTTTTTCTCAAATCAAAGTAACCTATCAGTAAATTAACTGGGTGAAGCTTTCTTTGCAACTGTGTTGACCTGTTTTCACAATAAACTTTCAGGTGCCTGCCAGTCAATGGCCCAAGGGTGAGAAACTGAGCTTTACTTCCTCAGGCGAGACATGCTCCAAAAAAACCAGTTACTGTGCATTTTACATTGACTTCAGTAAAATAATACATATTGCTTATTCATAGTCCACATCTACTTATTGATCAATGCCTTTAATACATTACCAAAACAAAGGAATTAACACCTGTTCTGTCCAAATCCATGCACAGATTGTCCTGCTAACTGTGCATGAGGAAGATGAAAAGCAATTTGAAAAGCCATAATGAGTGCTGTGGTACTATCCATGTTAGAGGAGTTTCTTTTTTCTGTGAATTCCAATCAATATTCAAGACCTAACTGAAATCCAGGAGGCTGAAACAAGTTGAGGGAAGACTGATGCCCTGAAGAAATTACCGGTAGTTTCCTTTGAGGAAACAGAAATTTAAACCCCTTTGGAGATAAGCTCAAATGTATGATAAAAATATTATGCAATTAGTAAAAGATACAAGCAGATATAACTATGTCCATATACACTGAGGAAGCTTGGGTCTATCTCTTGAGAAAATAATATTTTACTCTAGACCGTTAACCATCAAAAAAAGAAATAAATCATCATCAGAAAAAATAGATAATTGCATATCAATTATCTCAGTTTGTGTCTCTAATTGCATTTTCAGCTAATTAGTTTCTTCAATTATGTGGAAACAGGACAAAAGCATAGCGAGATTGTACAATTTTTGAGGTCTATCAGTACTGCACTCCTTACACAACCTCTTTTCCTTGAACCCTGAGATCACAACTTTTATGATAAAATTATTACATCTTTGTTTCAGTACTACGTTGCTAATTTTACTGTGTGGATAGTAATATAAATGAGCCTATGATGTTGCAAAGGAAGTCGAAGGCATCTGATACAAACAGTGCAGATATCCAACAGGGAGTAAGATTAAGTCCCCCTTTTTTCCTTTGTCTAATTAATTAGTAGCCATATTTGTAAACTGTTATCGTTGTTATAGATATCTTGGGAGGAGCTCTTTTACGTCATACCCTTTCATTCAATACTGTTAACGTAAAAATATGCAACACAATGTAGTGAGATTTGTTATGGTTACTAAAGATAAAGATCTATATATTCATCCCCTGTCTTTGAGGCAACTTTAGCTTGATGGTTTTGTTCCTCCTTGCGGAGGTAATGTTAGGACTTGGTACTAGTGAGTCAGAGGGGTAAATTCCACACCAAAAGGAGAATGATCACTATACGTGGTCATTTTCATGCGTCATGCACAGTCAAAGCAACAAGGGAGAATCTATATTTCCAATCTACACTCCCAGTTTACTGGATCACCAGCTTGGAATCTGCCTTATCTGGTTTGCAAATAATTTGTGTAAGCCTCGCAATAAATCACTCCACTAGGAAAAATTTTTGACAAATACAGAAGTCTGGTATAGGTGTATGACTTCATCACAAAGAAGCTAAAATATGGACTACATTGATTCATGGAGCAGAACAGATTTTCAGCATTTTCTTGGATTATGTGACGTATGTCTTGCCAATAAAAACTAAATATTACAGATATAAGAAAGAGAAAAATCTAATGCCCAGCTGAAAGGCTAGACAGTGAGAAGTAAAGATAAGTGGCTGCTCTGTAGCCTCTAGATGGGTGAAAATTCATTTATCATAAATATCTAAAATCCTTTGCCTTTTTTTATTAAAATAAAAAGTGTGTGTTTGACTTATGGGAAAATTCATGTGTCAAAATACTTATCACTTCAGTTCAGAAAACTAATGGGCCATATTCCTCTGTGGTATGATTTGTTATTCCTATACGAGCAAACTCCATAGTGTGACCATAATCATGGTAATATGGAGGTATTACAGTGTATTGTAAGTTGTTCCTCCCTAGTGCAGAAATGAACACACCACTTGTATGTTACTTAAATAATAGCCATGCTCTATTTTCTGGTAAATGATACACTACTTCTATGTGTAGCAATTAAGGCACAGACCCCATCGATGAGGTAACGATTGAGATCAACTTTATTGAGAGGGTGCAAACCTTATATAGGGTCTCTTTATCCAGTAACAGCTATTCCAGGGAATTTCCACCCTTGAGAATATTGCAGTACAGCAACAGAGTGCAACCCCTCCTGTTATCCGCAGATGTGCCCCTTATCTTCATGTTTTCCACCTAGTGCATTGCTTTCCTCCACAGACAGCAAAGACCCCATTATTCCTGAGTTCCTGGTTGCTCACCTTTTTTCAAGGCTCTTACTCGTCCAAACTGCTTCAGTGCTCCACACTGGCCAAAATTCATCCAACTGGGTGTCACTACAGCCGCTTCTCTCCAGCATTTATGACCTTGAATATCAGGGTTTGACCTGAGAGTTGTGGGTCCCTCTCAAGTTAGGTGCCATTTCCCCAGTTTCTTTTGTATCATGAATACAAGTGTATTCCAAGGACTAGTAATTGGGACTAGATGCCCTTGATCTATTTGCTCCTCCACTAACTTTTGCAATGCACCCAATTTTTCACTTGCTCATGATTCCAATGTCTATTCTCGTTACACTTAAAACATCTGTCCTCACTAAGATTAGTGGAATGTGCACAAGATCTATGTATAGAAAAATCAAAGCAAATCTGAAACAAAAACAGTCAGTCAAAAAAACCATTGTCCTCTTGGCAGTTACGTGTAAAATCTAGCAAAAATGAGCAAGGTTATGAGGAAAAAACTACACATGGAGCAAGAATGCCTGGTTTCATGCACATCTGCATTATTGGTGATTAGTTCATGGCTTGTCTGATAGAAAACAAGGGTTAAGCTCACATGATGGCCTTTCTTTCAACAGGGAGATTTTCTTTTGTTTGATCCCTATTCTTGTGGAGTTTGCAATAATCTAGGGCTTCTAGGATCACGTAGCTCTGTCAGATTTCACTGAAATCATCCACTGACCTCAGGTGCTGTCTGGGAACAGCAGATGAATAGATAAACAGACCCCCACTGCATCACTTAATGACCTTAACTCCCACAAAAAAATCTGAAGCAAGAAGAAAAAAAAGCAAGTTTTATTCAATACAATAGACAGATAGAAGCAGCAAGGTTTTATAATCACTTAAATGTACATTTGTCCAATATTCTGCTTTTCTGTTACTCCTTTTGTTCCCATGTCCAGTATATCAGTGAAATGGAGCACCATAACCTGGGGCAGAAAAAGACCTTTGAAGGTAGATGTGGAAATGCCCTTAGCACAGCTGAATCTCCAGAAAGGCTGTGTGACTTTCATCACACTGTGTTTTCTGACAGGTCCTGCAGCAGAGCCAGGGAAGGATTGAACTGTGTTAAGCAGTGAGGTGTAGCACTAATGCACAGCTTTCTCAGCAAGTCTAGGGCCATCATGATGTATAGTGGCGGCGGGGAGTAACCTAGAGGTGGCTGATGAGCAGTGAAGCAAGGCAGCAATAAAAGTTCTGTTGCTTTATCTGTGCAGGAAGGGAGCCCCACACAAACTCTCAAGCTGGAGGTCCTGCACCAACTCTTTGTATGCTCCTGGGAAATTAACTTGATGCACCTATAAAAAGAGCCCCTTTGCCTGGAAAATCACGAGCTTCACGTGAGCTTCTTCCTCCCCCCAGGATCAATTGTCTTGTAGGACAAAGGAATGGTGTAAGATGCCTTGCTAGAGAGAAAATTAAAATTTTGAATGAGACTGCCCAGCAAAGGATGACCACAGAGTCAGCTCTGTGCCATGTGCTTAGCACACCTGGTGGGTGCATCTCTTCCAAACTCTTCTTTTTCCCAGACAGTATCTTGACTCAGAGTGACAACAATCAGCTGGAATATGTTCAAGTAAAACAAATTGGCTGCAGTGTGGCATTTCCCTTCTATCATGCCCTTCAGTTTTGTGTGACACAGAGGCAAACCTGACCCAACAATGAGGACTGCTCTTTTCAGCCCATCCTCAACAAATAGATTCAGTTCATCATTAGATTCCAAGATGTAGAAGGGACAACACCTTGCATGCAGGACCTGCAAGAAGAATTACAGCAAATCTCTGTAGGCACTGGATCTATTGGTTAAGGTCATATTCATTGCTGGGGTGTTAGCTTAAATTTAATAGAAAGGAAGGAGTGAATTTTTCTCATAACTTTTCTTTTAAGATGTAAACAAATCCTTGTGTAATTGCTGAGTGATATTTTGATCATTACAAATGTCCTCTTTGCTGACATTAAGAATGCATCTCACTGAAAACAGGTAGTCACTGCTGAAAAAGTAATCAAAGTTTTACTTGAACAAGCAATAAGTAAGACAGAGAAAATGACCAACATGGACAGCATTATTTTATTTCTTGAATGATGCAAGTCTAAAAATGACATCAAAAAAAGGAGGACTACAGGGAAAAGATCAGAGTATAGACTGATTGAGTATGACTACACCAGGCCTGTATTTTCTTCCAAGTGTAGGAACTCTATACAATAATTTAAAATAACATTGTTCCAAGCTTATTACTTTCTCTGAATTTCAGTAAATATAACTGAATTATGAATATTTGCCTTCAGCTGACACCAGCACAAAAATACTTCAAGTTAGTATCTACTGTACATATCAAGTTACAGATTCAACACATCAAAATACTGGAAAAAAAGCAATCATTCAGCTTAGGTCTAGTGACTGCAGTGGAATTGTTAATGTTGATAAAGAACAAAGGGAAATATTTGACCAAACTGTAAAAGATGGCTAGTAATTGCTTTAAAATGGTTCAGTCCACTTTTTGACTAGAATTCTGGATCATGAGCTTGTCAAAAAAAGAAGAAAGACTTAAGACATTCTTGTTAAATTCTCCAAGTAAAAAATTTAACCTGCACAGGAACAGTCATGAAAGCCCAGAAAAACATCTGTTAGAGTGCACGTTAAAGGTCACAGTGATAATACATATTGAATATTGGGGATATCAGGAATACTCAGCTTTAGTAAAGATAGGACATTGCCAACATGGAAAATGGGGAGTAAAAGTTACATATTTAAATCATGCTTTAAAACTATTCTAACTATTTTAAGTTAATGATATAGGAATACATGTGTAGGATGTTAAATGACAGGTTAGGTAAAAAGCTGTCTTTTTAAAATCAGTATCATGTTTCAATACAATCACAATATTTATTACAGCATAATAGGAATTATTTTAAGTAGTCCTGATACTCTAGAAGCTTTCAGTAATAACATCATGTAATAAGAGATTTTCTTCTCATATTCACTACTTTTTGCTTAAGAGAAGCAAAAAAAGCAGATGTTGGGAAGGAAATGTTGTTTGATTAGTTGTTTTGAAGGGGTTTACATTGGTTCTGTAATCTATATCTCTGATTTTGTTACTTAACATTATAATTACATCACTTTTATATTATTAATATTGCTAGAAACATAATGTCAAATATTAACTTTGTGAATACCTTCAAAAGTACTGCTGGACTTAGAAGGATATTTCATGCTAAAATATCTTTGTGTGTAATTTATAAAGATTTCAATCTTACCGCATGAATGCACTACAGGATTAATTGCTCGTATTATTCCTTGAAAGACAGCCATGCAATGGTTCTTATATTAAGGTAAACCATAATATACTTGTCTTATTCATGTGTTCAATGCTCATAACTTCTCTTGCCTGACCATTGGAGTGAAATGCATTAATCTAGTGAATAAATACCCCTATATGACCATCTGACTCCCTTCTGCATTCATATACAGATGTATTAAAAAGCCTGACATAGGCTACTAATTCCAGCCGTCATTTTTAATGTACATGTCTTCAACAACACATTAGACTTTATTTTTCATAGAACTGTTTCAAGACCTTCAGTGGGGGCACCAAAAGAGGGCTTATTGGGTTCTTGTGTCACATGAAAAAACATTTCAGTCCTGATTTAGAGGAATGTGTGATTGCACTGTAACTGGATAGAAACACAGGGCAATCACATTGCAGAAGACTTTTCACTTAACCCTGGGAATCTGAAGTTTGGGCACACAAGACTACATAAATACCTCACTTCCTCTATCCTGGTCTCCCCAAGGGAGAGTTATCATCTAGAGGTGCCCATCTCTCTCTCTTGACTAGGAAAATGTATATGAACCCATAAGACTAAGAGAACTATCTTCAGATGGCTCAGGTTAAGTTACAGGAGTTCTGCTTCACATGACAGCATATATCCTTAGAGATTTTAGCTTATGAAAAATTATGTAATAAATTTTAAAATTAGCTGCAACAGTACTGGCTAATTTAGATTTATTTTACAAAGATTTTGTGGTATGTCTGCACTTGGAATGATGGCGGGGAAGACATGCCTTTAGGAAAGGAGTATCAGTTCATTTTGTGATTCATGCAAGGTGTTGAAAGCCCTAAAGCCTTGACAGTGAATGTACTGAGTATAGGCTGGGTACCACTGGGTGTATGCTGTTCAGAACTGCTTGAGGGTACTACTTGCCCTGTAATTTATAATGCTTTTCTGAAGTAATACAATCAACTGAAAATAAAGCCGTGAAACTAACTAGACACTATATAAAAAGCAATCAACTTTCTGAAATTCTGAGACCTCTCATTAGGAAAAAAAAAAGCAGCTGGTTTCTGCACATCAGCAATATTTTCCTTAATGGTTGGCATGGTTAAAAAGACAGCAGAAAATATTATAGGTATTGTTTCCCACCCTTAGACGCTATGTAGAAGAAATAGAATCTATCCCTGTTTATCTGGTGTTTATCTCAAACACTCATGAACTTCCAAAAGTAAAAGGAACAAATATCTGTTCCTTATCTACGTTTTCTTCAGGCCACTGATTTTTAACTGGCAAACAAAAATGGTTTTGTGGCTCTGAGACTTATCAGTCTTCATCAGAAATGTTTATTTACAAGCACTTTCTCAAAGGTGACTGTATTATATGGTAAACCCAAATGTTTTATAAGCTAAGAGTCAGCACTTAAGCAAACTGATAAAACACCATTTACGTGAACAGTAGCACACCTATGGTTTTGACCCAACATGTTTACTTACAGCTGGTGTATTAGTCTCTATCTAGAGGCCTGTTACACTACAGCAGCAGAATTATTTCTGAATAATTGAAAAATAGTTGAAAAATAGTTGAAAAAACTAGCTCAGTCTAGCCCCAGGGTAAAATATCAAGGATCCTTTTGGTTCATACAGAACATGTTGTGTCTCCATCCTTCCTCACTCGTCAGCTGGAACTCCACCAGAATTACCAATTCCTGCCACAAGTTTGTCAACCCCTATGTCTCTACTGCTCATTCCAATATCCTTCAAACCCATGTATTTTCCTGTCTTTGGAATATCATTGAAGCTCCCTTACATAAGTCAGCTATGTGGCAGCTATGCCTGCATCAATAGCAGTGAATAAATCTTCCAGTTTGACCCCACTGCCTCTAACCATATGTACTGGGTGGCCAGGTCTCTCTAGCCAGTTGATAGACACTGAAGATAACCATTACACAAACCTTCAGGCCTGAGGAGAGGTAGGACTAAATTCCTCTTTTTGGTGAGCTTTTTTTTTCTTTCTTGCACTTTTCTTGGAAGGTTCTACTTGGTCTGTCATTGCCAAAGGTAGCTTAGAGGATTTGCAGGTTTAGCTGCCAGAATTAGTCTGATGCACCTCTTTGTAAATGTGTTCTCGCTGCCCTACTACTCTTCGTACCATAACTGCTTTGCAGCAATTTCTGAGGAATCACAGAAGGTCTTCTTGGACTACCAGTATTTGATAAGACTGTACATCGAGTCTGCCAGCACTAATTCTTTTTATTCCAAGAGGAAGGGCTATTTTACTCCCCAGAGAGACAAGCTGCGCAGAGAGGGAAGAAGGTCCTGGGAGGCATGGGCAGGAAAGTCAAGCAGTTCTAGCTTATGGAAGACTGAATCCCTGTGAAGGAGGACATCTCCCTGTGAGCACCGAAGACGGCTTGGATTCCTTTCTCCTTGAGATACTAGCAATTTGAGCTACATTAGAACAAGGTTTAATTTAGAGATCCCATTTCATAATCTATTGCTTTAAAAATATGCAAACCAAAAGCATATAGTTTGAAATTAAAGCAGTATGCAAAGTGGTGACCCTTGCAAACTTTGTCCATGCATACAACTTATTACAAAAACAGATACAAACGTATCAAGACACTGAGATAACAAAAAGTTTTGTAAACAAATGAAAACCCAGCTTGAAAAAATGAATCTAACAAGAAATCCCAGTCTCTTAAAACCTTCAAGTATTTGCATTTTCGGTAGAAAATCTTGTTCATATTTCTCCTTTTCCCTTATATTTACCTTAAAACCCACCTCCCTACAGTTTCTTGAGGGGTGCTCATGTTTCCAAATTCCAAAATAAATAGTTGTTCTTTTTCTATCCATCTGGACTTATTTCAGTAGCATTTTAACATACTTTTCAGTCTGTCAACACTGCGTTCTTTGCATATTTGATCAAAGAGGTAGACAGCAGATTCGCTCCCCTACTTGTTGTGTTACAGATTTCCTCTTTAGACAGCACAATTTCTAAGACACATATAATATTTATTAAAGAGTGTGCATATCTCTGTCTTAGAAGCATGTTTGGAGCTTACTTTGACAGTCGCACACAAAACTAGGAAAGAAGTTGCACTTGCCTGTTACATAGTTTCTCCATCAGCAGCAAACCTTGACAAAAGTTCCTGGCAGGGAGTTCAACTTTGATATGCAGCCTGTGTTCATGAAACATTCAAAGTTAGTGAGTTAATAGATCAGATTTTTTGCTAGCTAAAATTTAAGGTAAGCCTTGAAGTGAAAATGAAGGAGCAGGGGCTGATGACAACAGTTGCAGGTACAACCTGTTCAACTGTCTCTTTCAAGGCATGCACATTTTTTCTTACCTTTTTGACAGAAATGAGGTAGAGCGGCCATATAAACCATGGAAGGTTCTCCAGGATTCCCATGCACCAAATGATTTCATTTCATTGTGACAAAAAAAAGTTAAGGGACAAACTGGATAAAGTATAGAGTTGCACCCACATAGGCATGCTGGAGATAAACTCTTGTTTTGCATATCTATATGTTTTTTTGTAGTCTTTGTCCAGTGAACTTGTTTTCTGTTTGTTAACTTGTATAATGCATTGCCTCCTTGGTTAAACAGATTGATAAAATAAAATGATTAGATAAATGATATAAATAAGGTTATTACTATTTAATAAGTGAGTCACAGTTAAATGACATATAGGGGCATGGAGGCATCAGCTATAAGTCAGCAAGGCAAATATAATCCTAGGCTTCATTACACTGAGAAGAAAACTAGCATTAGCCACCCTCCTACCAGAAATAGAAAGACATTATTTCATATAAAAGTGACACTCATTTCACTATTAAGTTTCCTAATTTGTTTTTATATGCAGAAGAATCTGTTTTGCAAAACTAGACTTCTAACTCTTTCACTCACTTTTCTCAATCCCAATTTTGGGAAAAATCATAGAACAACAGCTTATGAAAAAATCTGAAACAGAGATAATAGAAGGAAAGACAATTGATTCCATGTCCAGGTCTTGCAGGCTGATATTCTTCCCAAAGCCTTGGAATTTTTTGGGGTTTGTTTTTTATATTTTTAACCATGTTATGTTTTTCTTTAAATATGAATGACCCAGAAGAGTTACCCAAGCCAAATATGCAGAGACCTGTGCCTTACTCTATGAAACAGCAAACTTCAGTATTTTGAAGCAGCTCATGGAAAGAAAAACACACAATATATTTACTCCAGTTTTTGATCTCTTCATTCAATGAAAATCCGTTTTGAAGCATCTTTCTCAATGTTTTAAACTGTGACTTTTTCCCATCTGTCCTCAGTTACCTAGTCCTCAACATGCTTTGCTCCTTGTCTGTATTCTCTGTTAGCAGAAAGATTATAAAGCTTTGTCCATCCCCTATTTGCTCCTTCCTACCTTCTAACATGGTCAGACCATACAGTTTAAGGAACTATGTTTTAGAAAACAACCAGGACACCAAATCTGCAAATGTCTTCTGGAACACATCATTAATAAGTTAACTGGAGAGTGAAAAGTGAATGGAAGGAAGCTGGAACTAAACATTACCCACACTGGAGCTGTGGTATTAAAACAGTTCCCCAGGCAAATGAAAACTAATAAATTATACTACTTCCTGTACTGTATTTTCCAGAAAATCTTTTTGTTGTAACTGAAACACAACTAGAGACTTCCTTCTCAGCTGCTGAAGGACTTACTAAGGTGACCTTTACAAATGTGTAACTTTGCAGAACCAGGAAGAGAATCTGAATGCCCATGTCACACACAGTCTAGAGAGAAACTCACACTGTTGGTAACACCACACCCCCTCCCCACCCTCTCCTCCCAGGAGCATGGCAAAGACCAGTTACTCATATGGTATAATACAATATGTCACATTACTTAACAAATCCACCAGAAGGACTGACCCTCACATAGCACCTTGACAAATTGTTCATGAACAGATTTTCTTTCACCTTTGCATGTTGATTAAGCAGAGGAGAGGAAGGACAAAAATGTGGATGTCATACCAGGAACAACACAAATCAAAATACTGTTGCATGGAAAGCTAAAATTCCCCAGCCTGCGGTCCCAGTTTCTCCAGGAGCTGGGACATTTTAGAAGCTGTTTCTGTCTGTCGTCTTTGCCACCTGATACTCCAACAGAAACGCCTGCACCCTGCCCACTCTCCACCATGCATTTGACTGGTGGATACTACCTCTTCTTCCCAAGATGGGCTGATGCAGAGCCTTTGTGTAGAGGACTGTGTTGTGCAGGTTTTTGTTTAGGTGAATGTGATGGCAGATATGTTCATGGATTCACCTGAGAAAAACAGATGCTGCTGAACCTGAGTTTGCCCTATAGCAGAAGTATCAAAACTTGCCCAAATAAAGACCAGGCTTACCTCCAAAATTCCCAAGTTCATGAGAAGATACTTAGGACCAGGTTTGCAACGCCCTTCTCTTGGGAGGAAGAGATGCTTCCAAGAGCTCCTTGTCTCAATATGTCTGTAAAAGGAAGTTGTGCTTGCTCTCCCACAGACAGGCCAGAGGGAGCATCCTCATGTCTGTATTAGATCCATCATTATGCTTCATACCACAGTAACACACTGGATTTTGCTTCACAGTATTTCACTTTGAAGCCCATCGTCATGATTTTGTGCAAAATAATTGCTTACTTGCTGTGCAGAGGATCTGCTATGGTATTCCTGAGAAACGTGTCTTTCAACACATGGCTTAACAAACAAAAAAGTTGAGAAGGGACATGGCAGATGTCTCTACTCAGCTGTCAAGAGTCACTCTATATATATGAATTAGGTCAGTGAATTAATACTGAAGCTTTTCCTGCAGTGGAAAGTCTTTAGCAGGGATATCCTAATAAACATTTTTTTTTCTTTTATTTGGCTAATAGCCTTACAGAAACTTATCAAAACTTGAGACAACTAGCCATCTTCTAAATTAGATTGAAATTGGCCAAAGATCCAGAAAATGTTCTGGGGAACAGATAGATGTTTACAACAGGGAACACATTAGTATTGTATAACACATACTATGTAAATAAGAGGTCATTATGTAGACAAAGAATCTTTTCTAGTAACTCCTGAAGGTAAAGGTTATAGTGATTTGACTGTCCAGGAACATGTGTCTTATTTGGACACATTCACAAGACTTTGGCAACTGCCTTTAGTAAAGCAGAATATGTGCCTGTGCATACTCACTGCTGCTTCTGGAAAATTCTGTTTCTGCAAGCACAGGTTGGATTGTGTTCAGCAAGGCCAGAAAATGCAGTCAATTTTTGACTGTTTACAGGCTCAAATATTTGCATAGCTGGCATGTTACTCCATAGGGGTCCAAAACAGAATGAATACATTTGCAGGAGGAACAAAACTGTTGCAGCAATTTCCAAGAAATCACAGAAGGGAGAATAATGGGTTGGGTATAATTTGTAAAGATTGTCACTATTTCTGGACTCCCATCCTCTAGGTTTGATTAAGCATTTCCCCACTGCTTAATTCCAGTGCCAACAAATATAGACTCAGTTCTCTACAATTTCCATTTGCTGCTTTCACTATAAATGTACATAGGCTCTCATTTGTTAGATAACACGGTCCTATGCTAACTATTCCCTGATGTTTACTTCTTGTAAAACAGAAACTCTTTAAGTTGACAATATTTCTAGTTCAGTTTACACTGCAATGTCGTCTCTGGGATCAGTTTATCACCCACAGCTGATAACAAGTGAAAGGTTTGCCATAGATGGCTCATCTAACTTAATGTGCACTTCTCCCTCTGACTGTTTTACCCAGGGTAAATCACACAGTATATCTACTACTAGTAGCTAATGACTGCTTTTCAATGCACTTTGAAGAAGTCTGGGATCCATCTAGACCTGTGATGTGGTGTACCTGAAGGATTTCTCATCACTACCAAACAATGAATATACCAGTTTGACCATGCTAAACTGGGGAAACCTTTTTTACAGATTTGCCAGTATATTCCTCCATGCCTTTGATAGTGCATATATGTGTATGTATTTACATGCATATATTAGATACAATATAGCATGTTGATATATGATTAATATAATCTCAAAAAACCTGCTCAAAACTTTGCCAGACTGTGACCTTGCCATACATCCTTGCATCCTGGTACAAGTCTGGGCTGAGCCCGTCGTTATGGTACTTGTGCCTCAGGTCTTATATTGAAGTCCTGAGTTTGAATCAGTATCTCTTGTGTTACTGCCCAGTAGTGGGTGGTACTCCCAACCAGAAGGGGCAATGCAAGCTATCACGTTAGCCTTCAACTGCATTTGCCCACTGTCTCCAAGTGCTTCTGTAGCACATTGCCCCACCTATTCAAATACTCCCAGTACATTTTATGTCTTTTCAGCCTCCTGGGCTGCACCAGGCAGAGTGTTGCCAGCTGGCTGAGAGGGAGGAGGGATCCTTCACCCTTACTCAGCACTGGTGAGGCAAATCCAGTGTTGTGTGCAGTCCTGGGCTCCTTGGTACAAGAGAGATATGGAGCTACTGGAGCAAGTCCAGCAAACAGTCACAGAGATGATTATGGGACTGAAGTATCTGTTGTGTGAGAGACCTAGGACTGGTTAGTCTGGAGAAGAGAAGGCTCATAATGTGCCTTAGCCTCATGTACAAATATCTGATGATTTATTTCCTGCTGTTTTTCATGTTCCAGGAAACATGAAAGTTTCTAAACTGCTTATTGTAATGTAGACCTGAGATATCAGAGAGGAATAATACATCTTACACATGCCCTTTTCTGTAAGTGTCTTCTGCTATTGATCAGTTATTCACACTTTTTAATGTACCTGTGTTTTCAGCAGAATGTTTGTTGGACCATAACATCCACATTCCTGGTGTAGGTCTCCATTATGTTTCTGGAGAACCCATAGATGTTCTCTTGGTCTGTACCAGCTAAAGTTTGATCCCACACCTTCCTGATCTATCTAGATCATAGAAACATTGAATAATAGAATCATTAAGGACGGAAAAGACTTGAAAGATCATTGAGTCCAACTGTCAGCCCAACACCCCTGTGCCTACTAAACCATGTTCCCCAAGTACCATGTCTACATTTTTTAACGCCTCCAGGGATGGTGATTTCACTGCTTCCCTGGTCATCCTGTTCCAATGCTTCACCACTCTTTCAGTAAAGATTTTTTTCCTAATATTCAGCCTAAACCTCTCTTGGTGCAACTTGAAGCCATTTCCTCTTCTCCTATCAACTATTACTTGGGAGAAGAGACCAACAACCACCTTACAACAACCTCCTTTCTAGTAGCTGTAGAGAGCAATAAAGTCCTCCCTCAGCCTCTTGTTCTCCAGGCTAAAAAATCTCAGTCCCCTCAGCTGCTCCTCCTCACAAGACTTGTGCTCCAGTCCCTTCAACAGCTTTGTTGCCTTTCTCTGGACATGCTCCAGCATTGCAATATCTTTCTTGTAGTGAAGGGCCAAAACGTGAACACCATATTTGAGGTGCAGCCTTTACCAGTGCCAAGTACAGGGACACGATCACTTTCCTACAACTGCTGGCCACATAATTTTTTTATACAATCTGATAAATTGTAGTTTGTATCTGACATCATGCTCTCCTAATACTGCAAGCACTTTTCTACACACTTTCTTCCTTCATGGTCTGCTGGTGCTATCAACTTTTCTCTCTTCAGGCTCTCATATAAATGATCATGAAGATTTTTATAAAATTATGTACTGTTTAAACATTTTACCGAGGCATGATTGATAAATGAACACAGAATGTTTAAAGATTATTGTTTAGTTGTATATATTATTGTGTATATCATTATAACTGCTACTTGTCTATTAACAACCACTTTTCTGAGCAGCTGAGTCAGTTAAGGGAGGTTTTGTGCAAGAAACAGTGATTCTATTGTCAGCTGTCTGCAGATGCCTATTCCACCTAAGCATTGTTTGGGTAGCATGACATTTAAGTGAATACTGAAGGGAACAAAAATGAACAAGAAGGCTCTGATTTAGACCAAAGACACAACCTAATCCACATTTAACCTAAGAACGGACACAGGACTTGGACTGAAATTCGTCCTGGGAGGACTGAATGTTGATCCAACGGTCTTTGTCTAAAAAAGGGAATGCTGGCTAGTATCTTCTAAAAGAGTTGTGAAAGGTAAAATGGTGCTTTCTGGTTTGCCTGCATGCTATCAGGTGAGGTGGAGGCAGGCTTATCCCAGGCCCCGGTGCTCCACCAATGACTTCCAGAGCTGCTTGGAACTCCTGCTGCCACTACAAAACACTGGTGGTTACCAAGGAGCAAAATCTCACTGCTATCTAAATCGGTCCTGTCAGAAGTTTTTGTTGTTTAAACTGAAACATTAAAAAAGGGGCATAACTCCTTCCTACACAGGTGCTTTGTTAAGGGCTGTGTTAGTAAAACACTGATCCTAAGATTAGACATCCAAGGTGCAGCAACAAAAGGGGAACCAAACTATGAAGTAAGCTACATGGTATTTTCTCCCTACGTTTCCACCCTTGTAAAAGGGAACATAAGCCCTAATAGTATGCCTCACAATACATATAAAATTTTCCATTACTTTGTGATAGTGATGTGTAACAACAGTTTCACAAAGGGAAGGGTTTGGCCACATTGTGGGAATAACAAATATATTCTATGACATACAGTTACCGGATTATGTAAACAAGGAAAACCTTGCTTCCAGTTCTGAATTTGGGAGTTTTTCTCAACTTTTTAATAAATCATTGACATTTGTGGTCAGAGAATTTATAAACCAACAGGTACATCTGTGATCTTAAAACTTAAGTTTCTGCATTACTTTTTCCCCCCCTTTTTGACTTCTAAAGATGGCAAAAATACAAGAACCTTAAGGACACTCAGATGAAAAATGAGCCTTTTGATATTGAGGCTTTAGAAAACTGATCTCTACAAGCAGATGGGCCCCACCTTGCAGCAAGTTGAACAAATAAAGAATAATTTATCTTTAGGTGCAATAAGCATCATACGCAAGTTTGCCAAAGGCTGGATAATTCCATAAAGCTGCTCAACAAGAAGCCAGAAGTGATTAGAAATGAAAGGTCTGACAACAACACCCTGAGTACTCAGCTCTTAATCAGGTTATCAGACAGTAAGACTTTTCTTAATTGATATAGCCTTTTATCGAATTAGGGTGTTATCTCATAAGTGAGGTCAGAAAATATGAATCACACAGAGTCAATAGGATATCTAGCACAAAGGCGATGCTATGCATTATAGAGGCTACAGATATTGTAGGTATTGCAGATGCTGTTTACTTAAAGGCAACTGGTGAGTGCTATGAACCTCTTTGACCTTCAGCTACATATACTGTTCAGAGTAATTCTTCTGATCATGATTTGATATTGTTTCCTTGACAATGTTGTGCAGTATTTTGAACCCAGGGCATAATTTCTCATACATTTCTGCAATTTCACTGATTTTCTATTGCCATATAGCTGAGATTTTGATTTAGCTAAATTGAATGCATTCTCTGAACACAAAGTTTTGTGTGGTTAAATTAGCAACCAACTCTCTCAATATTGGGTAAAGAAAAATGAACATTATAAATTAAGTATTTCCCAGCTTAGTAAACTTTTAACTTCTGAATGGACACCAGTCAGCACTAGAATTATTACCTTGGAGGTTTGGCTGTGATGACTTCTAGCTTCATACACGAATTCTTGAATGACTTTTGGAAAGTCTTTGACTTTCTACAACTCTTAGGCATGAAAACCAGTAACTTACAATTTTTGGTTTTAAGCTGTAAATTAAGAGAGAATTATTTTATAAACATTATAAACAAAACCAAGGCGTTCAGCTAATACTTAGAAGAATCCTAGCAAAGCTCATTTGTAAATAAATGTTTCCATACTGGTGACATTCATCTAGCTGCTAATGTTTTAAGTCAGAGAAAACAATGGTAAACTGTAGTACAAAACCCAGTCACAAGATCAACATGCAAACAATTTTCTTTCTGAAATTATTTTTTAAACCACAACAAAAATAATTAAGTTGATTATAACATCTTGTGTATATATTAGAAATGTTTTGTTTCACTTTCAATCCCTTAATAATATTCTTAGATATAGAACTACACAAACATAAAAGGCAAAAAGAAAGGTGATTTTTCTTATCACAGAATATCTCAAATTGGAAGAGACTCATAAGAATCTGAAGTCCAGTTTATGAGTATCTAATTCATCAATGATGGTGGTTAGACACTCATCTTTCAGGAATAAATTTCAACCTGACGAATATACACAAGGCAGTAGTGCCTAACTTCTTGTTAGAGTTTATTGCATTTCGTTGCACAGCATTCCTAGCACACAGAATACAGAGCAACTCAGCTTCAGTACTTACCTACAAAAACTATCAGGGGTTGCTTTACCAGGCATGCTGAGACTATGACTTCTCTCACACCTCTTCCTACTTAGCTTCTTATGCCATATTCTTGTCAGCTGCATCAAGTGTAAAGTTTTGTCTTAGGCCACATATGACAACATGTAACTTTGTTCAGTTAAAAAGGAGTAACAACAGCAGAGAAATACTGCTAAGCAGTAATGCAACAGGAACGACTAGAAGAACACAAGGTATCAACTGATACAGGAAACTAATAAGCCTTGAAATTTAAACCAATTATCCTCATTACAAACTTAAAAGAAAAAAAATTTCTGTACTCCCTACAAAATGACTTGAAGCTTCACTTAAGTTTGAAAAGTGCAAAAGACCATGCCACACATTACTAAAGCCAATAGGCAGCAAAGAGAGTATTCACAAATGACATAGGTGCCTCAGATCCATAGCTGTATTGTCAGAGAATCTGAATGACTCAAAGAGAATCAGAAACCCTAAGCAAAAACTTCTCTTTGTCACTGACTTTGAACAGTTTATTTTGTTATACTGAACACATTTCTACCTTTCTAGACAGAAAAAAATCCCAACTGTCACCTTACTGACATTGAACCTGTTCTGTCCTGAAGAGATCAGGTAGTAGAGCACTACTTAAGTCAACATTGACATTATTTATGAAAAGATTGTATGCATTGAAAAAGAAGAGGTAATTCAGCTAAGAAGATGAAAATTTAATTTGAATGCATCTTCTTCGATTTGAAAGCTTCACTATCCTTACAAAGGCACTCCAGCAAAGCTGGAAATTGATTCCCATTTCCATGATATATGCATATGCACAGAAGTTCACTGTGTCACTGAGTGTGTCATAATAAAGACCAGTGGAGTAACAAATCAACTTAGTTGGTGTATATGAGATAGTAAATAAAGACTATATTGTCCAAATGATAACTGTACAATCTCAAGTTACACAGGTTTATCCTGATAATGAAGTATATGTACTAAATGGCTTAGAGAATTAATATTGAAATGTAAAGTCTTATTTCTATCAACACAGAATCAAGTTCAGGTTTTAGCTCCATTGACTGCAATTTACCGTCTCCTGGCTGCTATGTGGTACAGTATGCTGTGTTTCTGTGGCTTCTTCTGAGAGCAATTGCCATCAAACCACAATATTGCTAACAGTCTTCTAGAAAGGCAGCTTGCTACATGGTCATGTAGAATGACCTGATTTCCACATTTCCAAGTAGGTAAATGCTGCTCAGCTCTTTATGTGTGTTGCTAAGCTGTATGCAGCAGGTTATACTGAGAGAGGTACTCACCTCTCTCTGTCAGATTTTTTATGACAGCATATCTGTGCCAGCAGGGAAGCAACAAGTGTGTTTTTGGAAAATTTCAGGATGATTTTGAGCTCATTGCTTAACTTTACTAACTGGAAGTCATACAACCTATGTTAATTCTCATCACATGCAAAATCCTATTCCCTGTACAGTCTGGGAAACTTTTCTATAACAAACAAAACTGAAGAATCTTTTCCACTCTTTGGTGCATATTAAAATCTACACTGTGAGGTAGCTAGAATATGCTACAGTGGTCAACAAACTCAGTGTCATGGTACAAAAAATCTCACATGAACCAAGTAAAAAAATAACTCAATCATGTTTCTATCTAATTCCTGTCAAGTAATAATTAGCAGATGTTCTGAATTATGGTATATATAGCTTACCTAACAGAACTGGAGCTGTATTCATTATGTATGTAACTGAAAAATTAATGTCTTTCTGAATTCTATCTTACTTGTGGACCTGCTTTTTCCATCATTACAATTTCCAAAATCACATAGGAATTCATGGTTTGAGAGGGAACATTCACTTGGCCACTAATACTTTAAATTCTTTATGTTGGTGAATAAAACACAGTGTTTTCTTTTAGATTGACTCTTGCCAGTGTGTTATAAAAAAAGAGAAAGTTCATTTTATGGATCTATAAATTTATTTTTCACTAGCTTGTTTTTTTCCCCTTATCTGTATTCATTGTCTCCTTCATGGAAAAAGATTCCATAGAATAATAACAGGATTTCCATCTCTATGTCAAATGTAATGTTTTCTTACAGATCAATCCAAGCATTTTTCTACCAAAATGCAGTAGCTTCAGCTTTTAGAAATCTACCTGCATTTCAGTGAGATCTTTAATCCTATGTTCACATACATGACCTTGGGCCAATTGGGTGCTAGATCTGACTATGAACTTTTCCCATCACTAAAATAAAGTCTGAAATCCACTGTCAGGCATGAACATTGCAAACACCTCAAGTTTGACATTAAATATTAAGTACTAAAATGAACATTCTCACTATAGAAAAACAATTTCCTACTGTTTTCTGGTGAGCTTGTAGGTAAGTAAAAGAACTCAAGCTAAGAAAATAAAAATTGAAAATAAAGTCACATGGGAATGAGAACTGCTCATTTAAAAACATTTAAAAACTGCTGTGTTACTGAGGTGGTATGTTTTGCCACATCTGCAGCCACACTTCATGTATGTGCACTGTAAAGAAAACTGGACTTCACGAACTATCTTCCCATTTGAATCCTCATATCTCATGCACTTTATAACAAAAACTATCCAAACTTTTTTTGAGTAAAGTAGCATGTTTCTTTCCTAACAGTAATTCAGAGCAAGAAGCTGTTGTAAGATTTTATAGGATCTCATTTTCATATTGGTTCAAATTTTTGCTCATATTTCAACAAAAAAAGAAATGGGGATTTCCAGGTAGAGAGCTACTGCAGTAAACAAGACCATGCCTAATGGTTCAGTGTGTTTGTCACCTGGACAAAATCCACCCATGAGTTTGAAAAGCTCTTAAATACAGTTCAGCCTAGAGACTAATAAGGTTCTGTACCCAACAGAAGTTGACAGGGGGACAGTCTGCCAAAAAAAAAAATTATCACAGAACAGAAAATCATTAATATTGAAAATATATGTTGGCAAGACAAATTATTACACATCCCTGCTGCCATGGACATGGCAAGTAGTTCCTCCTTTACAAGAAATCTAACTTAGTTTCTACACCCTCACAATCATGCCTATGCCTTGGTTTCTATTGCTCACCCATGTTGCATGTATGCCAACTGACTCCTAGGCTCTTATCAGAAACAGACTCAGCTCAAACAAGGGCGAAACCTGGATTTGAGGGATATCTCCATTTGGTAACTTCGCTTCAGAGGCAGAATGGAAAAGCCCATGTTAGCTCAGTCTAACTTACATAGTCCTTTAGCATTATCCAACCAGGTCTTAAATAATCGAGTCCCAAGTCCAAGGTTAAAAACTCAAGCATTTGGCATCATGCTTTAAGACACCCCTCTCTCCTCTCATTGATTTGTGCACTTTAGATAGAAAAAGGCCCAAACTGAAACCAGAATAATTTTATTTTAGTGTCACAGAAGCTCTACATAGCACTCAGAGGAAATCCAGGTCAAGAGCTTTTCAACAAGAATGTGGCTAGTCTGCTCCAGAGGAAACTCATCTTGGCAGTAAGACATTGTTTGGATGAAGTCTTTAGCTGTGAAGGCATAGTATGGTGTTTATGTCTACAAACCAATTTCACTGCCCTCTGTAATAATCACAAAACTAAAATTTGGTATCTCATATTAGCTTTTGATTTTCTAAAGCCAAATACTTCAGTTGTATATATATTAATCTCTAGAGTTTTAAACATGCACACACACACACAAGCCTATAACAGATTAGACACATAAAATAGTTTTACATGTCCAACATACTTTCATTATTTCAAGCATGTTTACAAAATAGCCTTTTGAATGTTTCAAATGATCAGATTTTTGTTTCCTCTTTTGTCTTTCCCCTCCCTTTTGCATTTCCAAGCCCCTCTTCTCTTTAGGAAAAATAGAAGAAGAAGAAGGTAGAGGTTCCTGCATTTTCATGTTTTCCCTTGTACTTTTGGGTTTACATCCTGTTACTTTTCTGCTCATTGTTGGCATAGTGCTGTGGCACAGAAGGAGTTTCACTTTCCTTTTGAAAATTCTGATAAGTGACAAATGGAAAAATCAATAAGGAAATAGCCCTGTATATAATTAATTTTAATAAGTGAGAAAGGGCTTCAAAGCTCTTCATAATGGCATTAAAATAACTGATTTTTTTAATATTTTGGTAGAAAACTAGAACTGACTATGTTTCAAGACAAGAACAACCTTCTTTTTTTGTTCTCTGTGAGGCTTCTAGCTAAGAGATTAACATGTTGAGTTGTCATTCATAAGTCACTACACTACTGGCAGATGTGGAGATCAGATCCCAGCTGTGGCATACCTCCAGCTTGCCCACCAGTTTTGGCAGCCCTCATTTGGTGCCATGTGGTCATTCACACAAGGAGAATTGATTCCAGCATTACTATGTATGCCTTTAACCAGGCTATGTACCTCATTAGGTGGTGTGGGCATCACTTACTTCCTGCACAGTTACTCCTGGGTCTTCCAAAGAATGGACCCAAATCAGAACAATTGTCAATGCAAACCATGCCAACAGGACACATGTCACCCACTTCTGGGGAGAGCTTTATTTTTTTTTTTTTTAGCAAACTGATGTATAGTCAGCATTACCATAAAGGAATACGGCTTCCCACTGGCCATGGTTGTAAACCAACTAACCCCATTGGCTCTGAGTGCTGACTCTAGCCATGAAAAACTGAAGTCTGTAGTCTCACAAAAGAGTTCTACCTCCTTGTTAACCCTAAATGATGGAGGCTTTCTACTGGTTGTGCCAAAAGGCATCAGTGCAAGGATTCTTACTGACTTTTTGCATGGAGTTCTTACAGACATCACCAAGGAGAAGTCTTTGCTACTTTGGAGTATATAGTAAATAATAGTAAGTAATAGTAAACAGGAGTCGTCTTACTGACTTTCTCAATGTTTCTCTCTCTTCAACAAGTCAAGTAAATACTTTAGGAAGATGATTTATTATGTCTGGTTAAAAAAAAAAGAAAACTCATGAAGACTTTTGTCTTCTTTTTCTAATCACAGATAATACATTTTATATGTTGTCAGGAACACAGAATTAAAAAACCCCTCATTTTAATACCCCATGATTTAGGGCCCAAAATTTGTTGTGGAAAATTCATTCCAGAGTGGGGTAGGCTTATCACTTTCACTAACTATACCATTTGATTCTATGAAGGGTGCCATGCAGCTTGTCTTCCCACACGTGTGTTCCCCAAGGAGGTATTTTCTCTGATGTGTCTGAGTGTAGACTATTATTGCTAATACTCCCCCTTTCCTACCAAGAAGAGGCTAAATGGGCACGCAAGTAGACAGGGTTGCATTCCTATTTCATGATGTCACTTGCTTGGACAGACTATGCTGCAAGAGATAGACAATGTAAGTATTAATTTGAATTAAAGTGTGGTGGGGTTGGAGGGGAGAAAATGTAGGCTGCTTTTTTAATCATATAGCCAGAGACATCAGGTAAACATAAACACAAAGATTTGTTGAGTTGGAATATCACCCAGACGTGTTTTTTGGCACCAGTACAAGAAAAATCATTGTCTGACTCAGTAATTTTGAGTTTGTTGCTATTTCTCTGGTTATTAACTGGCATCTAAGAGCTGCTAAATCAGTAAATTGTTAGCATATCTGGATCTCAACTCAGCAAGCTTGACTTGCTCATCCAGTTACTGTTGCACGTGCTTTGACATCAGCTTCAGCAAGGAAGAGGATCTGAACCAGGAACTCCTATAAACAATTTTTCTTTGAAATCAGATTAGCAAGTCAGAATGTCAAGTGATAAGAGAAGACTTTCCTTCACAGACTTCCTTCAGCAGTCCTGAGACAATGACCCAAACAGGTAGAAAAGTTGGTTCACTGTCATTACAGAAGAAACTTGAAAGCTTCACTTTCCTAGCTACAGAACATAATTACAGATGTATTAAAATCAAGTATATCTTCCCAATTTAAAAAAGTAAAAGAAAATAAAAGAGTTATAATATGCTTGGAGGAAATGTTCACCCCTAATTTGGACGAAAAAAGTAAATGTAATTATGGAGGAAGGAATCAACCTGTCATGTCTTTGCTGCTTTTAACCTTAAGGTTCTTTACAGGCAAAACCAGTGAGCTTTCCAAGCAAGCAGATGAAGAGTTCCTTCTTTTGGCTGGGGGTGAAGGAGGGTAGAGGGGCAGAGCTGTTTTTTCTTTTTTGGAGTGTGCTGGTTGCTAGAAAGATATTTTCAGCAAAATTCTCCTGGCATGATGTTCCTGACCATTTCTTCCAAGAGCAGCCCTTGTATTGATAGAAATCTAGCAATTCAAAGGTGTACAGCGAGAGACTCAGAAAGGATCATGCTTTGAGGATTCATATGCTGACTACATCTCTACACATTTGCACCAAATCTACAAAATCTTTGAAGAGCCAGATACACTGAAATCTGTGGTTCCTCATCAAGTAGGCATGCAAGAAACATAGAAGTAGTAGTACATACTGAAAATGTGGGAGAACACTTCCTTTTATAAAAATAAGACAACGAAATCTCTTTGTTTTCCTCTGTTGAGTTATGATGATATAGGCCCATCTCAGACTCCTTTTTGGGGGCTGGGTTTCCAGACTTTGAGTCAAAGTGAAAGCAGCAGGACAGTGAAAGCAATTGAGGAACCTGCAAGTATCCATGCTTCTCCCTACTAAGGAGAGAACTATCCAATCTAAGAATTTTCATCCTTATGTCTGGTTTTTTTTCCATCTTTCCCCCAAAATTTACCTTAAAAATATCTTCAAAGTGTTGCAATTAGAAAAACATTACTTTTACATTTTAAAATTCCTCTATATAGCAAAAATGTGGTAATGGTAATTCCAAAATGTTGGCTGTTTCTTCTACAGGCAACATATCAAAATCTCTAGCATGTATGTAAAACTGGATGGGTTATTTTTCAATAAGCAGTTTAGAGAAGGGATTTCACATAAATTCTGGTTTACTGGTTTACATTGATCTAACAAACCTCTTATGCTTATCTCATAGCATCCTATCCAAAATGAAATCAGGAATTATACAGAGGAGGTGAAAAACTCAAGAGTGTGAAATGCACTTCACTGGAGCTCTTAAATTCAGTACTTAGTTTATTGGTCCTTCTCTATTAACAGTGAAGAGAGGTACCCTGAGCAGAACACATGTTATAGCTACACGTGGAGCTACCATTCTGAGCAAACACCATTAAAGCTGCACTCAGAAGTAGCTTCTGACACCCAATCAAGGGTCATCAGTGTTGCTTCTTTGACCTGATCAATGTTAATGCAAAAGGATAAAACACCTTATACTGCTGGGAGAATGGAGTTAAGCCCTGTACATCCAGTACTTTCATGCATAAGGTCTAGTTAGTGCCATGATCTGTCATCAGTGTGGTGGGTCATTACTCACAGGTCTGGTGTTTTTCCTGTCAATATTTGTTCAAGTCTGTAAATAAGTGGATTACCTGCATGTATATATCTCTGTGAGAGTTTACATGTTAAATTCTGCTGCATTTGCACCCCGATGATTTACCACAGACTTTTCACAGCTACATCATTTCTCGGATACAGACAAGACCAAAAGACATAAAATAAATAACAAGCAGGAAAGAAAACTCAACGCTTTTACTTTTCTAGGTATACAATAATGTATATCTATGTATATTTTCTAGGCATACAATAGTGTATAAGTACACAATAATGAAGTTTAAAGTTTTCTCATCAGAATCAATTTTATAGATAAAAATCACTTTTTGAGTAAAAATGAATCATTAATTAAACAAAACCACAAAATACCAACTGCAAAGAAAATAAAAAGAAAAATCTTAAGAGAAATAACTTTTTTCCCATTCTCTTCTTTGCAAACACCAGAAAGGTCAGGGAGAGAAATGTACTTAAGTTGTTAATTCAACACCCTTTACACATCTTTGCTACATTTCTGGTGGGAAGGTGGGTTTCCATCATGCTTTCTACCCACTGTGTGAAGCAGTGTTTCATACTGTAAAGCAAGCATAGCTTTAAGGAGACAGTGTCTCAGAGGTGAACAAAGGATTACACAGTTTTTTTATCCAGCTTGGAAAACAACTCGTAGCACCTACCTTACTATGCTGTCATGGAAGCCAAGACCGTGTTCAGTCATTAAATGAGAATATTGCAGTCAATGGGAGAGTTTAGATTCCTTTGAGGTTCCTGGTTCAGTGTTCACTTCCATTTTCAGACAGTAAATTGTGGGATTTCCTGACTTCAAAGAAAATAAGTGTTTGCATTCATATCTTAGTATAAGAATGGTATATTCCACTGATGGGGAGGGAACTCTATCTGGACTTGGCTCTGGATATTCATTCTTTGAAACNAGGGATTTCACATAAATTCTGGTTTACTGGTTTACATTGATCTAACAAACCTCTTATGCTTATCTCATAGCATCCTATCCAAAATGAAATCAGGAATTATACAGAGGAGGTGAAAAACTCAAGAGTGTGAAATGCACTTCACTGGAGCTCTTAAATTCAGTACTTAGTTTATTGGTCCTTCTCTATTAACAGTGAAGAGAGGTACCCTGAGCAGAACACATGTTATAGCTACACGTGGAGCTACCATTCTGAGCAAACACCATTAAAGCTGCACTCAGAAGTAGCTTCTGACACCCAATCAAGGGTCATCAGTGTTGCTTCTTTGACCTGATCAATGTTAATGCAAAAGGATAAAACACCTTATACTGCTGGGAGAATGGAGTTAAGCCCTGTACATCCAGTACTTTCATGCATAAGGTCTAGTTAGTGCCATGATCTGTCATCAGTGTGGTGGGTCATTACTCACAGGTCTGGTGTTTTTCCTGTCAATATTTGTTCAAGTCTGTAAATAAGTGGATTACCTGCATGTATATATCTCTGTGAGAGTTTACATGTTAAATTCTGCTGCATTTGCACCCCGATGATTTACCACAGACTTTTCACAGCTACATCATTTCTCGGATACAGACAAGACCAAAAGACATAAAATAAATAACAAGCAGGAAAGAAAACTCAACGCTTTTACTTTTCTAGGTATACAATAATGTATATCTATGTATATTTTCTAGGCATACAATAGTGTATAAGTACACAATAATGAAGTTTAAAGTTTTCTCATCAGAATCAATTCAGTGTTCACCTCCATTTTCAGACAGTAAATTGTGGGATTTCCTGACTTCAAAGAAAATAAGTGTTTGCATTCATATCTTAGTATAAGAATGGTATATTCCACTGATGGGGAGGGAACTCTATCTGGACTTGGCTCTGGATATTCATTCTTTGAAACCTATAAAAGGGGCTTTCAGAGATGCTCTCAGTCTAAATGTTTCCTTGAGCAACACCTGCTGTAATGAAAAGAGCAGCTGTAATGAAAAGTTCCAAGAGGGTGATAAAGTCTATTATTAAGGCTACACAGAACTACAGTTAGAACTACCAGCAGCAGGCATTCGGAAGAGCACTTGTACTACATTATGACAGTATTGAATATGAAAAAAAAAGAAAAAATATGTACTTCAAAAATAATCAGGTGAAAGGGGTGAAGGAATGGGGGAATTTTGCAAGCTTATAAATCAAAAATAGCCACAATTACAAAAATCATCTTTACTCCTGTATGTTATTTTTATATATTTGCTTTTAGTTTTTCTCTGCTTCCTGTTAATATGAAAAAGATAATCTAATTTCAATTCCCCCTGCCATAGGCAGGGACACCTTCCACTAGGTCAGGTTGCTCAAAGAATCCACCCTGGTTTTGAACATCTCCAGTGATGGGGCATCCACAACTTCTCTGAAAAACCTTTTCCAGTGCCTCAACACCCTCAGAAGAAAACATTTCCTCCTAATATCTAATCTGAATCTCTTCCTTTTCAGATTAAAATAATTACCCCTCATCCTATCACTAAACAACCTCACAAAGAATCCCTCCCCAGCTTTCCTTTAGTGCCCCTTTAAGTACTTGAAGGCTGCTACAAGGTCTCCCTGGAACCTTCTCTTCTCTGGGCTGAACAAGGCCAGCTCGCTCAACCTGTCCTCACATGGAAGGTGTTCCAGCCCTCTGATCAAATTCATGACCCTTCTCTGGAATTGCTTTTACAGATCCATGTCCTTCCTGTGCTGAGGACTCCAGAACTGAATGCAGTACTCTAGGTGAGGTCTTACAAGAGCAGAGTAGAGCAGGAGAATTGCCTCCCTTGACTTGCTGGTCACTAATATTTTGACGCAGTCCAGGTTGCAGTTTGCTTTCTGGTCTGCAAGTGCACGTTGTTGTCTCCTGTTGAGCTTCTCATCTAACAGCACCCACAAGTCCTTCTCTTTGAGGCTAGTCATTTGTTCTCAAAGAAATTTATTTCAAATTAAACTATTTCTGCTTGTTTTACCCTTTTTCTTTCCTTTGTCCACATTTTTGTCTTTAAAAATGATGTGTGTGTTTCTCTCTCTCCCCCCCACCATTTATTTTAATTTGGGTAACTTTCTGCTTGATAACTCCTCTGTTAATGCCGATTTTGTTCCACCTTTCTTGTAAGTCCCATTTTCTTTTTTATGAGCTTCTGGCTTGCTTTCTTCTGTTATACACACATCTATCTCAAGCCCTTTATTCTAATACTTAATGTATTTCAAATAATGCATTGTGCTTTCTTTATATCTTGTTTTCCCTTTAAAGGAAGATACTTATCTCTCTATTTTTCCAAACACTGTTAATGTTTTTATTGGCCTTCTATGGAATACTACCTCTACTTAGACACATTAGTTTGTCAGAGTAAATTAGTTTGCTTTTGTTTTATTAGATATTAAAAATTGTTTACCTTTGTTCTTAATAAAACTTAACAACTTTTTTTCTCTATACTGCATCCCATTATAACTAACTATGAAGTGTCCATGTTGCTATGCCTTCAGGTTTTGGCTGCAATACTATTTGTCAAACAACCAGCTTATTCCCGAAAATCAAGTGAATCCGCCACAGCTGGCAGGCAGCACAACTTCTATCTTTGTAGCACATCCGCAAAAACAGTTGTTCAGTGTAGGGCATATGTACTTCAAGTTTTTTATGCTTTCTCCCTTCATCCTACTGGCAGTGCAGCTATCTCCCCTCCCTGGACACACACAAGAGGCCCAGATGGGGACCTGTTATGGGTTAGCTTCACAACCTGTGTGCTGTGCTAACTAGTAGTCCAAAATGTTGCTTCTGGTCCTCTGCACAGCAAGTGCAGAAATAGAGCACAGCTCTGCATCCTTGGAAAAGTAAAACTTTTATCCAACAGTTTTGAGCTTTGGATATGAATTTTGGGAGGAGCTACTGACTAAAGACTAATTTGATAAATGCACCCAGAAATCCCAGGGACTTCAGACATGATTGTTACATCTGTTAAGGTCTATGCATCTTTTTGTTCCATAGAGCACTGGGGAGGGGTGATTTGTGGTAATTCCAAGGGGACAGAATACCTGCAGAAGCTTGGCTTCCTTTCAGAGATCTCCATGATCCACCATCCATCTAAATATACACAGGACTAATAGGAAGATAAAGATCTGTGTCGACAGGATTCTTACTTAATCCTAGAACTGATATAATGTTGTTTCTGGAAGCCACTGAGCAGAACAGTGAACTGAGCAGTTGATTGGTGACCTCTGATAGTATCTGCATATAAGTGGAGATGAGAGATTTCTTTACAAGTAATTCTTGTAATTACTCTCTAACATCAGAAAGTATTGACCCATTAACAAGGTCATTGCATGTGAAAGAGCTGAGTGCCTATGCTGAACCAAAGTTGGCTGTGCTGAGACTGTTAAAGTGAGAAGTTATGGTCACAAAAATTCTGGACTAGGGAGGGAAATGGGAACACGCTTTTGGAGATACCTTGAGATTTGATCTAGGGAATGTGAAGAAAGCCAGGGGAAGAGGAGAAAAATATATATAACAATTTTTGATTACTATATTTGTAATATATATTGTGTATTGAGAGCTCTAAATACTCTCTTGTGTGCCCTGTTCTGAAATATCTTATCTTCCTTTTGTTTTTTAATGAGAAATACGCTGTGTGACTGGGCTCCAGAAAAGAACACAAATTTAATATGCAAGGCTTATGCCAAGGAGCAACTAGCTGAACACTAGTCTCAAGCTGGTAAGAAATGTAGTTAATTGCTAGCCAAAGATCTGTGACTTCAAAATATTTAAAGACATGTAATTGTGAAGGGCAAGAATAATTTGGAGTAAGATCTGCTGAAATCCACCAAACTTTAGAAATAGATCATAAATCATCCTCCTTAACACTAGAACTGTTCCTCCTTTGTTGTGTGGAAAGTATAGAACAGGTTATTAATAAGGAGAGGAAATCTGGAAAATTATGCAAAATACTGGCTGTAACAACACTAGGAGACCTGGAGTTCCTTCTGATTTCCACCACAGACCTCAGGGAAATAAATCAGCTATTTCACTGCTCTTTCCCAGTATTCAGAGCATGAGTTGGACTAGGGAGGAACTAAATTTCACTCTATGTGAGCATTATGGGGTTCTAATCTGCAGATGTTTAAAATTATAATAACAGGAAAAAAATCACATACTCCAATCCTTTTCACCTGAACTGAAATCAGTTGCTGTTTTAGATTGCCACCCCGCAAGATCCAAGAGCTTCTCAGCAATTATTCAGAGCTTCTCAAAGATTTTCACCTGTTTGCTACAAAGCAAAAGCATCACACTAGTAAAACACATGCTAACATGTCTTCAAACAACCTTACATGGAAGGCCAGCAATTTCTTTTTCATTGTAGCTTTTCAGTCCTTTTGCTTTTACTTGCCATCCTAACTAAATGTTTAAAGTCATATCAGTAAATCGCACTGCACTTTGAAAAAAAGCAACATATTTTCTGCTATCTTGCTTAAATCACATCACCTCACCCCATTATAAAAGCAGCTAGTTTCTAGCCCTTTTAATTACTGCCACTGTCTTCTCTTTGTTCTTACTCTTTCCAACGCAGTCTCTGCTTCTTTCCTCCCCCTCGCCTCATGGCTGTCCTTCAGACAGTCCAAGGCTCTCCCTGCATCTCTAACCTCCACAAACTCACTGCAGTGGAAGTGCCTGGAAGCCTGAAGTCAACCTCCCAACCTGCACTGAGAAGACCTAAAGTATTTCTAATGAACTTGTTCTCTGCACCAAATCTCATCTTTCTTGCTGGCATGAAAAACTTGTTGGGAACTGATGACTTCTGTGACACTGTCAAATCTGCTTTTAAGAGAATTGTTGCAAAAACCAAAAAAAAACCCCAGAAAGTCATTATCAAGACCATTCTCCATTCTGAACATTGCTCTCTGTTGATATGGCTGTTGAAGTAGCAATAAACAGTGGCTATCGGTATAAACACTGGCTGAGAGACTCTTCCATCAGCATCATGATGCAGTAACTATGTCTTGAAGGAGGTCGTCTTGGACAAATGGTATTTCTTTGTCCATAGAAACATAGAATTATAGAATCATAGAATAACCAGGTTGGAAGAGACCCAACGAATCATGTTCAGCTCATGTCTGTCATAACAGAGAGGGAAAAAAAAAAGGAGATACATTAGCTGTGGGTGACTGACTGAACACAAATAACTGGAGGGTAAAGAGGTTTAAAATGCATCTTGTTTCCCCCCTTGACCTAGTTCCAGCCTTAACTGTAACATCTTGAAAGTAAATATTCAGAGGGGGCAGACATTTTTCCTGCAGGGTATTCTCATTTTGCATGCAGATTCATGAGGTTCTCCTATTATAAGCATCTTACGCAATGCTGTGAGCCAGGCAGAACGGGATGTGGCAGGATGTTTTGGCATTTTGGTCTCACACTGGCTCCTTCCAATCGAAGGAATGCCTCCAAGAGAACAGGTGTCTAGTGGCTAAATAGGTCAGCCAATTTCATACACACACACACTCACTTTCATTGGACCTGGATAAATATCTGCAGTAATTCTTTGCTAATATTTACTCAAATTGTTATCCTCTGTGCATATGCAGTATACCCTTTTTCCACACTTTCTAGCCTTTGCACTTGTTTTTAACTAAGACCATTTCCCCACAGAGTATTACTTGCAGGCCATTTGCAGCCTGTTTTGCTGTCTGTTGTTTTATTCTTTGGTTGCAAGAGCTTTGTGGCAGAGGGAAATATTTTGCCCTGTAACTGCACATCTAGCAGAGCAGAGGTTTGGCCTGAGACCAAGATACATGTGTGTGTATATTTATATTTGTGTGTGTGTAAAAAGTATAAAAGGACGGCAGTGCACGTTCTCTTTTTATTTTCATGACTTCATACCACCTTCCATAGCAAATTACTCAAAACTGGCCCTAGGTCACCTAACTCTTTCTCTTCTTTCAGTTAATTCTTCCCATACTGTGCCATTGTTCCTCAATTCTCAACACTTCATTATGACTAAACACGTGGTCTGAGCCATATATTATAAAATAGCAGATCTTTGCCTGCCACGAACATAGAATATGCAAAGTCCAGTCTGTAACCAGAGGTAAGAAAAAAGAGTGTGATTCGGATTCAAACTTTCTCAGGCTTTTAGAAGACAGAAATTATGGTTTCAGTGTAAATGTACAAGGGTATATCTGAATCGCCACAGTGAAGGGCAGAGAATCCTAGTTTAGCATCTATTTTAAAGGTTAGTTCTAGTGGCTGTGTGCTTCTCTCTTACAGTACATCATGGACCAGACTCAGAATTAAATCAAAAGAGCTAGATTTAAGTAAGTGGAAGAGGACTGTTTAACAGTACCTAATTTGCTCCCACATAACAGAATAGAAATTTTTCAGCCAGGTGCTTCCAAACAATGGTTTCCTGCAACATTTGATGTAAAAGTTTATTGAAACTGATGTCTGTTTTTCAGGGTTTTTTTAAAACCATTTGTACTAGAACAGTATTACAAGACCACAGGGCTGCAGTACACACAATGGTTGGAGGGAAGGGGTGCTAGTATGGGCCATTCACCCATTGTCCAGGGGCATGCTGGGGATGCTGTGGTACAGTTGAAGTCCAGTGGAGAAGTCCTGGGGAGGCTCCTGAGGTACTAGATGCCATGAAGGAAACTCCCCAAAAATTTCTTATAGGAAATAAGCGGTCTTCCACCAAGAAGGCAACTCGGCCAACAGCCCAGCTGAGTTGCCTCTATACAAACACACAAAGCTTGTGCAATAAACAGGAGGAGCTGGAACCTACTGTGCTACTAGAAAGCTACAATCTAGTTGCCATCCCTGAAACACGGTGGGACAAATCCCATGACTGGAGTGTGGCTATCGATGGCTACAGGCTGTTCAGAAGGGACAGACTGAGTAGGAGGTGTGGAGGCATTGCCGTCTATTTCAGGAAAAGGATAGAATGTGAAGAGCTGTCATTGAAGAATAGCCATGAACAGGTTGAAAGCTTATGGGTCAGAATAAAAAAACAAAGGAACCAACAGGAAACTTGTGGTTAGTGTGTACTACAGGCCACCCAATCAAGGAGAGCCAGGCGATGAAGCCTTCTTCCTCCAGCTACAGGAAGCTTCATACTTGCAAGCTCTCATCCTGCTGAGAGACTTCATCTACCCTGACATATACTAGAAAAGTAACATAGCAAGCTGTAGGCAATCCAGGAGACTCCTAGAGTGCATCAAACATAATTTCTTAATCCATAATTTCTTAATAAAAGACCTCCACCTGAGGGTATACGATACTGGACCTGGTGGTCACTAATACAAGTGAACTCATCAGTGACATCAAGATTGGAGGCAGCCTGGGCTGCAGTGATTGCACACTGCTGGAATTCAAGGTCCTGAGGGATATGGGGCAAGTGAGGAGTATAGTCAGGACTCTAAATTTCAGGAAAGCAGACTTCCAGCTCTTCAAGGAGTTACTCAGTAATACCCCCTGGGACACAGACCTTGGGGAAAAGGGAGTGGAACAGAGCTGGCAAATATTTAAGAATGCTTTCCATAAAGTGCAAGAGCGCTCAGTCTCCAGTTGTAGAAAATTAGGCAGGGAAGGGAAGAGACCAGCACGACTGAGTCAAGACCTGCTGGTCAAACTGAACAGCAAGAAGGAACTGCACAGGCAGTGCAAGGAGGGATAAGTAACCTGAGAAGTGTACAGGGACGCTGCCAGGTTGTGTAGGAATGGGTTAAGGCCAAGACACAGCTGGAGCTGAACTTGGCAAGGGAAGTGGAGGCTGACAAGAAGGGCTTCTACAAGTATGTAAAAGACCTGTCAGTCTGACCTCAGTGCCAGGGAAAGTCATGGAGCAGGTGATCTTGAGTGCTATCATGAAACACTTGCAAGAGAACCAGGTGATCAGGCCCAGCCAACATGGGTTTACAAAAGGCAGGTCCTGCCAAACTAATCTGATCCTCTTCTATAACAAAGAGAATTGGCTGCTGGACAAGGGAAAGGCTGTGGATGTGGTCTTCCTGGACTTCAGCAAAGCCTTTGACACAGTTTCTCATAGCATT
>WAAB01022183.1:34091-113664 GCA_013389865.1 Piaya cayana | reverse complement strand
GCTGGCCTCTTCTCCCAAGTGACAGGGGACAGGACAAGAGGAAATGGCCTCGAGCTCTGCCAGGGGAGATTTAGGCTGGACATTAGGAAAAAAATTTTTCACAGAAAGGGCCATTGGGCATTGGAACAGACTACCCATTGAGGTGGTTAAACACCTTCCCTGGAGGTGTATAAGGGACGGGTAGACGAGGTGCTAAGGGGCATGGTTTAGTGTTTGATAGGAATGGTTGGACTCGATGATCCGGTGGGTGTCTTCCAACCTGGTTATTGTATGATTTTGTGATTCTATGTTCCTAAGTATGCCAGTCAGAAAAAGAAGATTAAAGAAAGCGTACCCCCACTGATAGATGAAAATGGTGGCCTTGCATCAACAGACAAGGAAAAGGTGGAGGTACTTTACATCTTTTTCTACCTCAGTCTTCACTGATAGCCACTCTCCTCACCCTTCCTGGGTCAAAGGACAACAAGATGGTGACCAGAGGGGTAAACCCCCTCCCACTGTATAGGAGGATCAGGTTCATGACTACCTGAGGAACCTGAACATATATATTTTACATCCTCTTAGATGCTATGCTAGAGCACATGGAGGATGGGGAGGTGGTTAGTGGCAGGCAGCATGGGCAAATCCTGTATGACCAACCTAATGGCTTCCTATCACAGGGTAACCATGGCAGTGAACACGAGAAAATCAATTAATGTGAACCATCTGGACTTCTGTAAAGCCTTTGACACCACCCCCCACAACATCCTTCTCTCTAAATTGGAGAGAGAAGAATCTGATGGGTAGACTGTTCAGTGGATAAGAAATTGGTTGGATGGTCATATTCAGAGAGTAGTGGTCAATGTCTTGAAGTCTGGACGGAGATCCGTGACAAGTGGTATGCCTCAGGGGTCCATACTGGAACCAGTACCGTTGCTGAATGGTGCAGTTGTCACACTGGAAGGACAGGATGTCATCCAGAGTGTCCTGGACAGACTAGAGAAGTGGGTCTGTATGAACCTCATGAGGTTCAACAAGGCCAAGCGTCCTACACCTGGGTTGGGGCAATACCCGATTTCAGTACACGATGTGGGGTGACATGATTGAGAGCAGCCCTGCAGAGAAGGATGTTGTTGTGATAGTTGATGAGAAGCTTGACATGAGCCAGCAATGTGTACTTGCAGCCCAGATGGCCAGCCGTATCCTGGGCTGCATCAAAAGAAGCGTGGCCAGCAGGTTGAGGGAAATGATTCTTCCCCTCTATTCTTCTCTTGGGAGACCTCATCTGAAGTACTGTGTCCAGTTCTGGAATGCTCAACATAAGAAGGATATGGAACTGTTGGAACAGGCCTAGACCTTTTCAGTCTTCCCAATGGATTCATCTAAGTTATAAATACATTTATCTTATTTTTAAATATTACGCTATTATACAAGTAAAATTCAAGTTAAACGTTGTCAGAGGATTTCCTTCTAGTCACTCTCTGTAAAAATTCAGTAACAGTCTGGGAAAGAGCAGATTTTCAAGGGTTAATGTCTCTTGCCTTGTTGGCTGCAAAGGTAGTGTAGTGGTCAGATACCTCTGAAAGGCTAATTATCAAAGAGAATATTTAAAGAGATCAGCAAATGTCACAGGAAACAACTTCACAAATAAGGCAGAGGATCTGAGCTGGCAGGAAAAGCCAGTATTAACTCATCCAGGATACTGCCTTCCTTGGTTCATCTAGATGAGGGTCAACAATCAAACAGCAGATGAAAACAGAAACTTTAAGAGTACTGCAAAAAAAACCCTACTTTCATCCCACTGTTCATATGAAAACCAGCATTTTTATGCAATGGATTTCTATGCTTTCATATGGAAACAGAATTTCTCTAAGGTTTTGTGTATTCTCTTCATTTTATTTGAGACCAAGAATATTTTCTCCTCCAGCAAGAAATTGACATGGCTGATGTGCCTTCAGACAGCATTTTTCATTGCCTCATCACCTGGAAAATGAGATCTCTCCTTCCAACCCTTTTGAAACAATACATGGAAGCATTTTTGGTATCACTTTGCACTATTTGTTGCAACGTATAGCTAGAGATCGAGATAAACAAACAGTAAAGTACTCTGTGTCCTTAATAAAGTGGAGAGATGCAGTACTTCCAGGCAATTAATCTTTTGCCTTGGAAGTCTCTGCTATGTTCCTCTACTTTTGAGTTGGATCTTACTAGTGAATCCTGTTTCCCTCTCAAACAGCATTAACTACAGCTCTCCTATATATTCCTATGACATCAAAGTGTGGAAAGTACCACTTCCACCCTTTTCCCAATGTAAGGATCCTGTTAGAAATGTGACCTAAATTTTTTTCCATTATAAGATAGGTGTTATTTTCTGTACTTACTAAAAGCCACTTCTTGTCTGGCACTTTAAATAAATATGGAAACTCGAACAAAGAAAAGTAGACAAATACTCTATAACTCCCAAAGAAGGGAGTTACAAATAGGTGATCTGGAACTTTTTCATTGAAACAAATAATTACCAGAGTAAGCAGCTCTAGTCAAAACCATCTATCATTAACCTCATATGAATGCAGAATTTCCTCTTAAGTGGTATTTGAAACTGAAAATAATTATGGTGACAGGGTAAAAGCATTCCTTCATCATTTTCTGACCCTAACAATTGAAAAATTAGCCTTTTTCACTTTTGTACCACAAAAGGAGTCTATTTCATTGAAACTGCCCTGTTCCAACTCCCTCAGCATCATTACTTTATTCTCACATGAGCTTTCCTCCTTGAATCGCTACTTCACTCCTTGCCAGTACAGAAAAGCAACTAAAGAGAAACTGCCTATCCCCCTTTGCAGAGAGGCTTGTTGCTTCCCTGCAGCCCTGCTACGAGATGTAATCAGGGCTCATCAAATAGATCTCTGTCAAACAACTGGGAAACGGGACTTGAAACAAGGCTTGCTTTGGACTGAATTTCATTGGGATAGCAGCACAGTATTTTCCAAATTTAAAGTACTGCTTTTGCAAGCAATGAAAATGCCCCTTCTTGTCAACAGGAAGTCACAGAGTACAGGTAATTATGCTCTCAAACAGCCAAACAAACAATAAGAAGTCATGGCATAATTACACAGATGTTTGATGTAGTTAATTACAACTATAAGGTCAATATATTTTATTACTTCGGCCATAGATTTTACTACAGACCACACTTCGCAGTCGGGGCTAACTGGACCATGGTGTTTTGTTTTAGGATTAAATTTCCTGACAGAAATGTGCTGATCTGCAAATGGATGTAATTATGGAAATAAGCTAGGACATGTGTAGTGTGAAGACAGACTTTGGAGGACTTTATTTCCTGTTGTTGATGCGCCACAGCTATCAACAAGAACATGCCCTTTCAGTTGTGTTGTTCCCTGTTTAGTCAGTCAAAACTGAAGCTCTTGGTGATCTTCAGGGATGCTTTCAAGGACCCACAACTAATACAGTAACATTTGTTTCTTCTATTGTATAAAAGATGCTGTCTTACATCGCTAGAAACCATATGTAAACTGACATGCTTAGCACACATGCTGGCTGAGTGTGGTGTTCAGTTCACTATATTTCAACTCTTTATTGCTCCACAACATTCACCAGAAATTAATGATTCTTCTATTTACATTAGATTGACCAGGAGACCCTTTCAGATAAGACTGCAATCTTGGGGGTTTTTTTGCTGTCATTGCAGAAGCAAACAAATTTAACCTTGTACTGCTTGATATGAGAAATTTTGACTGAACAAGGATTTCGGATTTGGGACTTGGGTAGTTATGGGAAAGTATGGTTACTAATAACAGAAAGCCTGGTATTAGTCTGGGATAAAATGAAGTGGAAGTTCCATACTTCGCTCTTATTAAACATAAGAGTTTTCTTTCAGATACCTGTCTACACAGCATAGCTTAGTATTAAACATACATTTCTGGGTGAAAACTAACCAACAGTTAGTTTTCTTTATTAATGTCTTTTTTCTCCTAGATAATGGTTTGAAGAGGCTAGTCTTCATTTTCACAAATGCTTGGCTCGAAGTTGTTAATTTAGTGTTTTAGCACCGGCAATAACAACTTTTTGGCAGTACTGTACATTCTTTATGGCTATGTACTTGCTAAATATTTTGTTTAAAAATACTGTCATGATCAGAATTTGCTCTTCACTCCAATGGAAAACAGTGAGGTATTCAAACAGCAGAGATTCTGCACTAGCAATTAACAGAACGGGAAGCCCCTAACACAGGAGTGCCACAAATTAATAATTTATTAAAAAATACAGAAAATTGTTAATGTATATTATACTACTATTACAAATCACTCTAGTTCTTTGTATGTAAATTGGTATCTGTTCTGCACAAAGTTTCATTCAGTGTTTCATTCATTATTTGAATAATGGCATTTCTCAATGTTACCAATCTTGGATGGAAAACAAATACTCTGGAAAAAAAAGAATTGGCATCAAAATTATCCAGATAAACTGGAAAATATCTAAAATTAAGACCAGAGCATAAAAACTGTTTGAGCAGTTGATTTTGCGTTGGCTAAAGGAAATTAGGAATTGCAGAGGGAATTAGGTGCCAAAAGCATTACATCCAATTCGCTATAATTTCCAGTTAGCATGTTAGCAAAACAGCATCATATTACTTCTATTCTGCTGTTCTCTGTTTGCCATTGAGTAAGTTTGAAACTCTTACACTTCCAGAGCTGCACTCTTTTATGTATTCAAGCTGCTAACTTCACCCTGTTAGAGAATTTCTCAAGTGAGACTTCAGTCTGTAACTACCAGTGGTTCTTAAAGTGATCATATTTCCTGCTAGTAATAGTAGAGCATCAGGAATCACCATCAGACTTACAGCTGTCCCGTTTAGGGTCAACCATCTCTGTAAGTTCAAAGACGTTAGTTGCAGACCGTGGTAGTTACAGGTGAAGGAAGAAGTCTGTTCATAACATTTTCAGTTCAGCTCAGGCCCTCTCAATCGTATTTGCAGAAGGTGCTTTTAACTCAGCTTAATAAGTGTAACAATACATTCAAGAAATTGTTGCCATAGGTAAGTCTCTTCTGTGTTTGTGACCAGAGCTTAAGATGCAACATTACATTTCTAAAAGATGCTACTAACAGCTATCATTCCTTCCACTTCTCCTCCTTTAATCTCCATAATTCCCATGAAAGGGACACAATAAAATTCTCTGCACACCTACTGGAGCACATTCTGTGGCAATATTTTGCCAAAGAGTAGTTTTATTCTTTGTAATTATTGGAATGAAAAGAAAACTCAATGCAGATGAGATCTTTATCTGGAGTTGTTTCTCCAATACTGTGTATCACACAAGTTTTTCGTGGTTTTAATAGGCAACCTCAAAAAGTCTGCAAACAAGAGCATTGTTTCAGACTTCCAATTTTTCAATAAATACTGTTTTCACACTGTGAGATATGGCTTTGATTTTTAAGTGCCTTGTTTTCAAGGAATGGCAAAGGCAAGAGTGATTGAACTTGTGTACCCAGAGTGTGGACATTTACAATCATCATCAATGCCATAGCTCTGGTGTCTGTACTTTCTTACTTAACCTGCGATCCTGTATTTTTATATGCTGAACTTTGTTATACACTGTCCTAGACAGCATCTAGGCTTGTTGTGTACTTAAGATTTTAATGGTATTTCTCCTGATTAATTTTACATGTTGGAATTGCACAGTGTAAAACAGTAATTCCTCTTTACACAAGAAATGTGTCCTTAGACATATTTATTTACCTATCCATTTACAGTTCTGGCTCTGACCATGTTTCTCAGGTGTTCTTACCCTATCCCTTTATTTAACAAGGTGGGAACCAGCATAATCCACTATCCACTTAATGTCTCTGATTTTTAAGAATCTAAGCTAGAAGCCAACTGTGCCTATCTATTTTTACTTACCACACAGCCATCTCCCCCACTTTTGCACTTCCGATGTTAAAAAGACTTTTAGTGCAAGCATGTGGAATTTCCCCCTAACTTCGCTAGTGAAAAAGTAGGCTGTCAAAGTAGATTGCTTATCAAGATGGATAATCTCCCAGGATGACTGAAGTTAATGGATTGTACAACACACAGATAATTATTAATTCCTCTAGACTTAAGGACAAGTTGAGAAAAGGTTTTGCTTTTGGCTTTGAGAAGAATATAGTAAGTTTTGTGAATATCTGCAAAAGAACTCTTCACGAGTTTTAATTTAATATCAGAAGATTTTATAGATCAGATACACTGAAATCTGTTTCTACTACCTAAGAATCTAGGCTACTATACTATTGCGTGAGAGCAAATGTACAAAAATTGCATTATGAACTCTTAGCAATACTTATAAATTCAACTTAAAACCACTAGCAGGGAAAGTGATTGCAGTAGGTAAATATGTTGTATTTTTTTCAGCTAGCTTAGTCAGCGTGAATACAATGAATGCATATGAACCATGAAAAGCTGGTTCAAATGGGGGTCTAGTTTGATGGAACCTGAAGCCATAACGTGCATATATAGTTAGTAATTGCTAAGTATTATGCAAAGTGTAAGACAAATCACAAAATCATTTAAGTCTTTTGATATGCAGTAGTTACAGTAAAGTTGAAATACTCCGTAAAGCCTATAAGAGTACACATTGCACATCTACAATGTGGTCAAAACACTTCTGGTTGCATATAACCCAAACAATTCCTAACACAGTGAATGGCTTCTCTCACTTTTTTCAGCTACAGGCAGTATTTTGTCTTGACCTGATCCACCTTCTCTTACTGTGGGATAAGACTAGACTAAGGTCCTGGGAGCTGAAGCTCTCCACAAAAAACAAAGCAGTCAAATGTATTTTAGCCGAAGTTTAACATCACTCTTTCAGCAAACTGACCTACTGGTCAGCTGGGCAATGATTCAGCTCCTGAATATATATGCTTCCTCCTCCCCACCTTGTGTTAGAAAAGAATGTCAATGTTGAGTATATGACAAGTAGAACAACTTATTCAACAGATGCAGTCAATTTGCTGTCATTGGGAATCTGTGAGCCAAGAGGGTATGTTTGCCTGAATTATTTGCCACAAGTCAGAAGTAAACTGGCAAGTGAAAACTGTTGAAAAAAGTATGGGCTAAAAAGTGTATGAGAATGTAGTCTGGATAATAAAGGAGGAGTGGTTCAACAAAAATTATCTCTATGATCTCTGTTTTTATATCTTTGAGTTTTGTACTAGAAATTGTTTGGAATATAATTGAAAAAGCATGGAACTCACATGCAAGTTTACTTCTGTGCAGCCCAACTGAGTTATGCTGAACTACTTTGGAGGTACTCCAGCATAAGACACTTGAGTTTCCTTGAATCTTGAATTCAGTCCAAACCTGTAAGAAAAGAAAGCACTCCCCACCTGTTTGCAAAAATGATTCAGAGAGAACAAATGAGCATACAAAGGAGTTCTAAAACTGCAGGATCCACACCATAAAAGTAAACTTACCTTTCCTGTTTCTTCTTGTTGGACAGAAATGCGAAATGGCAATGGATAGCCTTCTGGATTTATTGTTTCAGAAAGTTTCGGAGATCACTGTCTGCTATGAAACACATGTCAAGTATTTGTATTTCTAAGAATAATAGTAGACTAATTTCTTAATTCCTTCTTGTAACAACAGAAAAAAAAAGATGTCTCTTCATTTCATGAAAACATTTTCTCTATCAAAAACTTTATTGCATTGATAAGAGTCGTGATGGAAGACAACCCTTTGTGTCAATATTAATCTGAGATATACTTCAATAAGAGAACCTACTTCACTTTCGATTTCCACAGAAGTCAACCTTTCACAGAAATATGTTTTTCAGCCTTTTTCATGGTCATGTAATAATTTATACAATGAACAAGTTTCTTCAAATCCCTTCAGCCTCCACTGCATGGAGATTTTAAGATTGTCAGTTCAGATTTGTATTTGATGCATTCATTATTATATATCATATTTGCCCTAATGCAGTGCTTGCTATCTGTATGCCCAAAACACTTTCCAGAAAACAGTAACAAAATTCCTATTCTGTTAAGAGTGGAATAGAATGTTTTGAGCTGAGTTTGAGTCAATGGTCAAGAGATTGATCTCCACAAAATTACCTGAACTTATTCAACAGGTCTTAGTTGAAGCAAATTCAGCTTTTCTAGGCAGGATCTACTATTCTTTCCATCACAAAACTGAAACATACATAAATAACATATTGCAGCCAATAACTTAAATACATTCTATCACAAAATACTGTTGCTCTGTCACATTCCATATTCTCAAGAGAAGGAAAAAAAGTACAGTAGACACATGAAGAACTGAGAGGGATGTTTCCCTAAAGTTAGTTGTGGGGCAATATAAACAAGATAAATGTGCTTTGTTGTGTCATGCAAAAGGAATCATAGTTCTTCTGTACTTGCATAATGGCTTTAGGCCACAAGTATGCATCAGAACTAACCACACTCAGAATATATCTTAAGATAATGTAGGACAAATGTACCAGGAAGATAGAAATTGACAAAAAGAATTCCACATAATCCACCTTACCACAGTGGCCACTGTATCAAGAAACAGGTGAGATACAGAAGAACAACAAGTGTTTGAAAAACTGGAGAGGAAAATGAGAAGACAAATCTATCCTCTAGAAATTAAGTACTTGAATATCATTTTGATTATGAAAACCCAGTGAAATTGACACTGTCCATGGAATCTAGATATATCATTATTTTGATTTCTAGGGTGACTATAAAGAGTTTATAATTCAGACTTTGTTTCCTAATCAGTAGCTTATCAAGATCTGCTTCACCTCTGAATTCTGTGAGATTCTCTCAGTTCACTTTTTTACTAATAATGCAGACTCTGCCTTCATTCACTCAGAAATACTCCTAGCACTTGAAGGAACTGTAGAGCCAGATGTACTCAGTCAAAGTTAGACAATGGCTGTAGCAATCACTACCAGCTTACATCATCATACTTGTACTCCTACTGAAGACAGTCAGATAGTCAAACTGCCATTGATAAAGTTTGCCTGATTATGCCAAAAGAAATGAGCAGAATCATAATCTACTCATCCATAATTCTGGCAGCCATTTCAGGTCAAGGAAGAAATTTCAGTCAATACAGTTCTTATGTACAAAACATGAACATACAACTTCAGCTTTCAGTCACTTGCCGCAATGCATCAAAGCAGAAAATGATTTTCATAATAAAACCAAAAAAACAACTATAAAAGATGTCAACGGACAATTCATCCACTGACGTATTGAATGTTCAATATCTTACATGTCTAGCCACACAAGTTTGACAGCATTCTTGTTTTATATCATACTTTGGCATTCCAAAATGATAAGGAGGCTGACAACTCAGCTTAGCAAACCATGCAGATGAATTAGTCACCCCCATGAGACATTTAAAGAAAATATCTAAAACCCACAGTTTGCGATAGCTTATAACATAGAGCCCAGATGAATAAAAACTTCTTGTAAGAATTTCTCCTGTACCTACTCAGACTTACATGAATAATGAGGGCAGACTATCTGAAGTAATAATGTGCCATCTTTGTGCGTATGCAATATTACGCAATCTCCAAGTGTATGATTGGATCCTGGTATTCTCCAATGGGTTTCTGTTTTTCTGGGTGCACATCAAGCACCTGCTGTAGGGTAAGTGAACCTGGATTCAAGGCTGAATGACAGCATGTTGGGAGCATGATTTTTGTCCACAGTCCTCTCTCTCATTGCCTAGAGAATTTGGTTGTTGCAGAGTGGATGTGGCACACGGATGTCAGCATGTTGAATTCAATTGCTCCCTCATATAGAGTAGTTATTTTTTGATATTGTGCTTGTTTGTTTAAACTGCACTTTTAACAGTCAACAATTTATTTTCTTCTAGATACTGAGCTGGACACTTCACAGTTCTACCTGAAGTCTGCACTCTGAACATGCACAGTACCAAAATAAAGCTCAGTACTTTGAAAAATCCATCCCAAGAGTATTAGACTGTTCACTCAACATTACTGGCATCCATACCTTTTCTATGCCTCATCACTTAAAACAAAGATAATAAATCCCAAGTATTTCCAAACATATTTTCAAAAGCAATATATTACCCTCAATGAACTTCTCAGGTACTGCAGTGATAAGCACCACAGAAAAGTAACTGATGAAATTGATGACTCCGTATTAAGAGTAAGGTCCAAATAACACAAGGTAATAAGGTGTTAAAAATAATTCAACAAATGACTGAAGAGATACTCATTATCCAAACTTTTCTAAGAAAAGCAAGACCCCCCTTAAAAATATTTAATTAATGTAATTAAAAACTCTCTCATGAAACTGCATTGGTGGTCTAAACACCAATACCTCCCAGTGTTGTGACCTTGTAAATTAGCAATATTTTATAAAAATAAATAGAATCTTTGCATAACATTTTCTAAACTAAATTCAGAACAACAAATGACGGGATGTTACTTTAAAGCATTGTATCAATAATGTACACTGAACATCAGGATTGTCTTTGAAGTCCTTACAGTCTGGGTCCCTGTTGCTGCCATAAGTCTCTGCAAAACTGTTGGCTGATGTTTATACCACAACTATAAGTGAAATTGTCTCACAGTCTTGAATCATACATGGACTAAAATATTTTGTTTCCTTCTCTATGTTTGTCTTTGTTTATGTGCTTTTCATTAATATCTTCCATGCACTTCTTGGGTAAACGAAAACTGCTATAGATTTAAACTAAGGGTATATTTGCAAGGATCCAGTGGAGGAAGAGCTGTATGACTCCCACCAATAACAGGACTTCTGAAAAAGCTTGCTAGTGGTAATACTATATATATGTGTGTGTGTGTGTGTGTATACATACTTCTTACAAAGTCTGATTATATTATTAAAAATGCATCTGAGTGTCATTCAGCAGAATAATGTCCACTACAGTAATCTAATGAGGGTTTAGATATACTGCTCAGCTCAGCACTGTTTCATCCACTTTTATTACTACCTGTACTATTTATCCCTCTAAACCTGCAAATGCTTAGCAATTTCTTCAAAAGATTGATTTTTATTTTTATTTTTTATTTTGGGGCACTATGGCACAACATAACAGAGTTCAACTTTCAGCTGGCTTCATGCACTGCTGCAATATCCATATGGCACAGTATAGCCCTGGGTAGTGAGATCAGCCCAGATCCCAAACACAATGTTGCAATTTCAATGCCTCTCAGAAAGGCAAATTATCTTAGCTGCAACTTCATATCAAAGTAGTGACGTGATTTCCTATTATAAATTTACCTTGGCTGTTACTAGAAGAGGGATCTCTGCAACATGCATCACTGCACAATGTAAATACGTCCTCAAGTATGTGTGTGTACATCAGTTTTTTAGTCCATAATACCAATTGCAAATATTAGTATACACAGTTGTGGTGTCTGTGTTTACAAGTTATAAAGAGGCTTACGTATTTATCCCCTTTGTAAACAGAGATATCCCGGATGAGTTCAGACAACATGGAAACCTTACTTTGGCTCCTATGCTCATACTCCTTGTGGTATAGGATGCACATTATTTTTTTCAGCAGAAATGTCTCTTACTCAGAATTTTGCAGGGATCTTTCTGTTAAAATCACCCTTAAGATTTCCTGCTTTGTTTATTTATTTGGTTTTTGCAGAATTTAAATTTGAAGTGACTGAATGAGGCAGACATTGGAAAGAGCAAGGACAGTATCATCAAGCTGCTTAAGTGAAATGAATTTCTGTTGTGATGCCNTTGTAAATTAGCAATATTTTATAAAAATAAATAGAATCTTTGCATAACATTTTCTAAACTAAATTCAGAACAACAAATGACGGGATGTTACTTTAAAGCATTGTATCAATAATGTACACTGAACATCAGGATTGTCTTTGAAGTCCTTACAGTCTGGGTCCCTGTTGCTGCCATAAGTCTCTGCAAAACTGTTGGCTGATGTTTATACCACAACTATAAGTGAAATTGTCTCACAGTCTTGAATCATACATGGACTAAAATATTTTGTTTCCTTCTCTATGTTTGTCTTTGTTTATGTGCTTTTCATTAATATCTTCCATGCACTTCTTGGGTAAACGAAAACTGCTATAGATTTAAACTAAGGGTATATTTGCAAGGATCCAGTGGAGGAAGAGCTGTATGACTCCCACCAATAACAGGACTTCTGAAAAAGCTTGCTAGTGGTAATACTATATATATGTGTGTGTGTGTGTGTGTATACATACTTCTTACAAAGTCTGATTATATTATTAAAAATGCATCTGAGTGTCATTCAGCAGAATAATGTCCACTACAGTAATCTAATGAGGGTTTAGATATACTGCTCAGCTCAGCACTGTTTCATCCACTTTTATTACTACCTGTACTATTTATCCCTCTAAACCTGCAAATGCTTAGCAATTTCTTCAAAAGATTGATTTTTATTTTTATTTTTTATTTTGGGGCACTATGGCACAACATAACAGAGTTCAACTTTCAGCTGGCTTCATGCACTGCTGCAATATCCATATGGCACAGTATAGCCCTGGGTAGTGAGATCAGCCCAGATCCCAAACACAATGTTGCAATTTCAATGCCTCTCAGAAAGGCAAATTATCTTAGCTGCAACTTCATATCAAAGTAGTGACGTGATTTCCTATTATAAATTTACCTTGGCTGTTACTAGAAGAGGGATCTCTGCAACATGCATCACTGCACAATGTAAATACGTCCTCAAGTATGTGTGTGTACATCAGTTTTTTAGTCCATAATACCAATTGCAAATATTAGTATACACAGTTGTGGTGTCTGTGTTTACAAGTTATAAAGAGGCTTACGTATTTATCCCCTTTGTAAACAGAGATATCCCGGATGAGTTCAGACAACATGGAAACCTTACTTTGGCTCCTATGCTCATACTCCTTGTGGTATAGGATGCACATTATTTTTTTCAGCAGAAATGTCTCTTACTCAGAATTTTGCAGGGATCTTTCTGTTAAAATCACCCTTAAGATTTCCTGCTTTGTTTATTTATTTGGTTTTTGCAGAATTTAAATTTGAAGTGACTGAATGAGGCAGACATTGGAAAGAGCAAGGACAGTATCATCAAGCTGCTTAAGTGAAATGAATTTCTGTTGTGATGCCAGTGAAAAGATCTATATCACATCATAAATGTGTTTTTTAATTGTGCATTCTTTATTTTTTGGACAATCAGCTTGAAATGCTGAGACAGAAGGTGCAGAATACTACTGAAAGCAATGGGAGACAAATAGTGTTGTATGTAATGCCAAATACTCTGAAAAAACTCACCAAACCCAAGCAGATCACAACTGAGTATGTCAAGAAGATAAAGGACACTGGAGGAAGAAGAGAGAGAGAAGAATACATAGTGTGATTCATTCCAGGTAGATCTAATGTAAAGAAGGGCTAAAGTGTGCAAAAATCCTGGAAATGACAACCTGAAATTTGGCGCACGCTGCAGAAAAGGTGTGAATGGTCTAAAACAATGCTATTCAACCTCTGAATGTTTTATTACAGGGAAAACACCTCATACCAGTGCAGGATTAGTCTGGGAACTTGTGGTAACTTAACATTATTGTGCTAATACTAATACCCTGTCCAAGACAGCCATGACATTTCAGATCTTTCTCAGGAAAAGGAACCTCCTTAATATACAAGCATGAGTATATTTCACATGCAATACTTACAAAATGAAGTCTCTTTACTAACTTTGTATAGGTGGATTGTCCTAATACAGGGCTCTAAGGTGATCTGTGTCAAATTTCTTCCCAAGGGAAAACTGTTGAATAAAATGAGAGATACCTGTACACAATCTACTTTAATTCCTAGTCATACTGGTGTAAAGTAGTCTTTGTGTTGCAGCAACAAAACTTCCAATGTCTCATGTAACTTTTGCTTTACTTGGGTTGTTCTGAATGACACTGCAGCCTTGAAATTAACAGATAATAAAAATAAAACCAGAAATAGATGCTAATCATATGACATTTCTAGTTTTATAAGTAAAGCATAGAGCCTGCAACAGAGAGCAAAGTATTATGCACTTGGTCCTCTACATGTACGCTAAAAGACAGCAGAATTATCATGTTAATGAAACCTGGTTTCAGATCTCAGGTATTAATGTGATATGACTTTCAATCAATGACTTTTATCCAAGTATTTGGAAGTAAAGGAGTGGATCAGTGAGACCATGTTTCACTAAGATGTAGTAAAGAACTTAGAAGGAGTTGTATCTCTATTTTAGTCTTTAACTGTAGCTTCACTTTAGGTAGACTATATCATATCATACTATGAAATAACTACTGTAACTGTTTGAAATGTAGTTTATTTTCACATAATTTAGACAACACCTGTAACATTAATGAACTTCCAAGTAGAAATTGGTCAGCTGCCTCACTTTTCCATAGAACCCTCCAGATAAAAAACGTAAGTTTGAATTTCCACAGATCAAAATTAGGGGGAATCAGAATGCTACTTCATCTGAATGCAAAGTCGAATGTACCAGCACCAGTTCTGGAGCTTAAACTCAGCCTTAGAAGAGGGCAAGTGACCAGCCAGAGAAAAGCCCAGCAGACATATTCTTTTTAGCTTGCATTTTGGTGCTGGCACATAGGAAGTGCCATAGTTTTTATTATTTATAAAGATTTTCCTTCTTCCCTTGAAATGGAGCTACTCCAATATAGGACTAGGTGGACTAGACATCTTCTGCTCGTGTCTATGAGTCCATCATTATATTTTTTAGAAATATAAATGGAGACACTGATTTCAATCATCACTGCATGTGAAAGTTAATGAAATTTGCCGTGAAATTTTATTTGCAATCTACAGAAAGGATGTATGAAAATGAGATATGATGGTCTCGGTTTTTTCTTATGAAGAACCAGATTCAGAAAACATAAGTAATATGTGTGAATATCATCATCAGCGTGCAACAGTTGACCATACAGATTTAAAGAGTGGGACTGAAAATGCTTACAGCTCTTTTACTGAAATATTTAATCTTGTTTAATATTGCAGACCCAGAGAGTAGGCATACAATCAGATCAAATGCAATGTCAGATCTTTTTATCTTTTGTTCTAAATACAATTTGAACAAGAATTAATTATTTGACTAATTAGTAATAAAACCAAATTAATTTGTCATAAATATTTAGAGATTTTTTTGCAGTCTCATATTTTGATACATTTTATAATAATTTCTGAAAAGAATCAGCACAATATAATAGATGTTAACATAGGAGAAGTACTTATCAATGAAGTAACGACTTAGGAGTGTAAGGACAATGTAATCCATGACATGCAAGAGATCTGAGACTTTCAGTTAAAAATGCAGATAGAGTGAACCACTGTTGATGGTGCCTTAAAGCTTAGTCAAAGGGGTTAAATTTAACTCTAAGCCAGTTTCAGACTAATTTGTGATGACCATACAAAGGGAATCATCTGTTATAACCAAACTGGCATCTCTGAGAGGTCATAGTACTTCCCTGAACATGCAGGAAATGTTAACCTATGTATATGAAACCATAGCATAGCAACCATTATTATGATTTCAATTTTCAGTCATAAGCAATGTAATGATTCATAAAGTATATTTTTCTTCTCATCAACAGAATCACTGAATAAGTTTCTCGCCCTAGTTGAGTTTACCATACTATTTTATAATTACTTTAATTATGCACAAGATCTTCTTCCTGGAACTTTGAGAATTACTGTTAGAGTTGATAATAGTTCCATTAAATTTTCACTGCATGTATTTCTGGATATATGAGTATCTTTTAGTCTTCTTGTTGCTATGCTGTAATCAACCAATACTTTCCCTCAAGACTTCCAATTTTATTTATTTATTTCATTTTTATTTAAATATTAATAACCAGATGTACTTTTAAAAAATTCAGGAAAGACAGCAACATTCTTTGCTTCTGTTTACTGATTACAGAAAAAAAAGTGCCTCATTTCTTTTTTAACTACTCCAACATAGAGGAAAAATACTTTTTGAATTTAAAAAAAATCATGTTTGAGGGAATCTCAAATGACCATCTAATCTATTTACCTGCCCCAGGGCGCTATCAACAGCACTTACACCATTTTTAGGTAGGTCTTTACTAAAATGTTCTTTAAAAACACCAGTGATGGAAATTGAAGTCTTCTAAGGCAGTACTTCATCATCCTTACAAAAAGTAATTTTCTTCCCAGCATCTAACCTAAACTTCATTCTCAGTTTTAAACCTAATTACATCTTGACCTCTGGCCAGAGATTGTGGAGACCATTCCGCTTCTTTACAGAAACCATTTGATCCCATGTGGGATTATGAGGTCTGTCCTCCTACTGAAACACTGTGCTTCTCTGCACTCCAAGATAAAACACTATAGAAGATTAATTCACCAAAGTAATACAGATGGAAATAAATATATTAACATATTCACAAAATATTGTTCACTCTCTCATTGTTCCTAAGATAAGGAACATTCCAAAAGACATTCCTGTAAATCATTCTTTTTGTGTCTTTAGGAACAGAAGTCATCAAGAAAAGCTATATTTTTGCAGGTAGAAACAATCTAATTTGTTACAGTCAAATCATACTTTCTCAAAAGGGAACCAGCTGAAGTATCATTAAAACTGCCTATGTGAGAAGAATTCCTCAAGGAAAAGTCCGTGTTGATTGAATGAATCTATGAAGGATTTTCACTGTGTAGTCTTGTGTTAGGTCTGGCCTGTGGATAAATGCTGACCTTAGATGGCTTCCGGTTTCTCCATTTTGAAAGGAAAAGTAGCTACATAGATAGGTGTAAACTCATTTTTAAAAAAAACACCTCTGTGTCAGATGGAACTTCCTTTGATTTTCTGAGAAGTTAAGTTTCCATCAATCACCATAAGGAGGAAAATTTTTAAAAATTGAAATAATTAACTCCAAGCTCCAGATGAAATTTACTCAGAAATCCCTTAGATTGTATTTATCCCATATTATATAGCAATCTGGGAAGACCAAGCCTGAGCAAAAATTCTTCGTGCTCACTTCTTGCCGTTTCATCAAGAAGCCCTACAGAAAGAAGACTCCTCCTAGAGTGCAAATACCTAAGGGAAAGTCAGAGCATCTTCTATTTACCTGTGCACCTGCAAAGGAAAACTAAAATGTCTGAAGCCCCACCTTTTAAGAACCTTGTGAAACAATCTGGGAACAGAGCCAAAACCTACTCTCTCACTATATAAGACTCAGGAGCATACAGGTATTTCCTCAGAAGCAGGTTGTTCGGTAGTTCCTACCGGACTTCCAGAAGATGGGCACAGGTGGTGGGACGCGAATATCAATATGGATATCAATACTAGCACTTACCTTCATACACATCAAAGGTAGGAAGATTCACTTGCTTGGTGTTTTTAGTGTTTTAAAGAATTTATAACCTGCTTCAGAGCTTGAAACATATTTTCCCTTTGGCTCTGTGAAGCTAATGAACCTGCTATCTTTATGCAAGATTTTCTTTTATGTTACAAATACTTTCCTTTCTAAGAAGAGGAAATTTACTTGCTTGAAAAAATATGTTGTAGTTCCTACTCTCATCCCACTTTCTTCAGTCAAAATCTGAAATAGCTCCACTGAATTCAGTGGAACTCAATTGGAAGTCACATTTCTACCAAAATGCCTCAAAATTCACATTTAGTCTTTGAACTCCACCTCAAGGTGGGGCAGTGTTTCTAAATGCACAAACCAAAAGATGCAAAATTTGCTTTAGGAAGGGACAAATCAATGGAGTCTGCTTGCATGCATTATTAACAGGTTTGCCTGTTTTATAAGCTGATGATACAGTATTTTAAAAACAAGGGATTTTGCTTGAAGATAAAGGACAACAGATTTTAGAAGTCTATTTCTTCTTACACATAAGGTTGCATAAAAGCTTGTAGCATAGGGTTGTGTTTTGATGGGATAAAACCAGATGAAGTTGCCTTAAATATTCTAAGAGGCCACTTAGTACATACTTACAGATGAGTGTATTTTTTTTACATATACTTCACGGTTAATTTCCCCTAAAGTCACAACAATGTTTCCGTTTAGTGCATTTGATCTTAGACTAGATTCTACTGTGTTTTTTCAGTTTTTCCTACTTCCAGGTAATTCCACACTAGCTCATGTTAAAATGTGGTAGTGTCAAAGAAGCCTATCAAAAGACTAGCTGTAGGCTTACCATCCTGTGCAATGGAAAGGGAATCCACATATGGCATGACACAGTCTTGTGGCCATAAAATGCACTGAGGGAGAAGCACAAAGCTCTGTGAGGATAGGCAGTGGAGAGGAGCCCAGGAGCACAGAATGGTTCATAGCATAAAAATGGGTACAATGTGTCCTTCCAACACCACCTGGGGCAAAAAATGAAGGGACTTGGGGAACTCCCTGCAGCTCTGCTTTTCAGCATTAGCCCCTCCAGTGGTGTTACCCACAGACTGCTCATGTGGGAGTGAGCCTGACTTTTTGGTTTTCTCCAGCCTCCTTTGCAACCTGCCCTCTAATGAACTCTCACAAAGTGGTGCATTAAAAGTCCCTGTGGCTTCTGCAGATTTTATGTGTATTGCTATTCTGATGCTGCAGTGGAATGGATGAAAACTAGTTTCTTGGCTGGAAACAAAAAGTTTTGCTTTTGAGCAAAATCAACAGTGACAAATGCATTTATTGGAAAGATCTAATTCTGCAAGGCTTGTGTGTTTGTTTCCCTTCTGCTGCTTATTACAAAAAAGTACTTGAAACTTTAAAGTAAAGAGTAACTTTGCATTTAAGTACAAGACTGCAAAGATCAGTCCTCCAGCTCTAAAATAAATTCTTCCTGTACAAAAGGGACCTATTTTTAAAGTCCTCTGGCTAGACAAATGGTTTTACTGAGGCTTAAAGCACAAGATAATCATAAAAACTAAGAAAATTAAGTCCTTCATCTGAAAAGCTTGTAAGGGCATGCAGGTGTATCGTGACAATAACAGAATAAGGATCTGCTCAATTTGTCATGGGCATGTTTTTAATAGCTTCCCTGTAGTAATTTATTAGGGAAAAAAACCAAAATCAAACCCCAAACTGAAGGAATGGCATCATTATGGTTGAATGAAGTACAGGTCATGTTGCAAATCTGACCTCCTGTACATGAATATAGCTTCGCTGATTTTTTATTTACTGACCGTTTCATGTTTAAGCACATATAACTGAGAAATAATGAGGGAACTCAAGAAAATTAGACATTAACATTTTCCTCCTCCATTCTTCTTGATACAGTTGAAGCCCAGAATGATGAACAAATACCAAAATCAAACTATGATTCTTCACCCATCCTGCAGCGACAAAAACGTAAGTATTTTTATACTTATCTACTTCTAAGATTTTGCCCCAAATTAGAACAATAAATAATGAATTTACTAGAATCTTCTTATCCCAGCTAAAATATGTTTTCTCTTCCTCCCCCACATACTTTGCCCCCCCAAAAAAAGGGGAGAATTCCTTTGTACCCTATATCCAATTCGCAGCCAATATCTGACAGGTGTAAACTGGAGAACTTCCTCTGAGGCCTGGCTCAGGGGAACTGGTCTACTGATATGATATAGTTATCTAATCTTTAACTTTATGAAAGATGTATACTTTCTATCTAAAAGCATATTTTCAGTAGAGGTGTGTATATGCATACACGAAACCAAGGTATTTGCTACTAGGTAATAAAAGATACATTTTTAATGCTAGATCAAGATGACTGCATTACCATAACAGAATAAGAAAACTAACTACAAAGTCATTCATGACACATAACTGTACAGTGCAAACACCATAAATATATAGAATAAGATAAGGGTGGAAGGATACAATGCTGACTGTATTAGGATACAATGCTGACTGGTGTATTAGTGATGATAGGAGGAAACTATTAATCATTAAACCTGTCCTGCAATCTGCTATTTGTGAAGCTACCAGCTGGAAATTAAAGTAGTGGTAAACTCAACTGAAACTGCACCACAATCTACACTTAGGAAGCCATAAAATTCTATGATTTCAATACTTTCAAGGGAGAAACTGCATCAGTTCCCCATACTCTCACATTAAGAAAATCACATTGCAGTTTCTCTAAGTATTCTATCCCTTTCATTGCTGGATCCAAAGAGAAAATACGGGATTTGGACACAGAAAATTCAGGGCTGGATCCTACTGACAGAAGTCTTTGCATGAACAGTAAACAATTAAAGTTTCACAGAATTTAAACTGCTTTTAAAAAAATAAATCTGTTTTGAGTTTTTTGTACAAGTGTGCATGTCTCAGCACAAAGATGTCAGCTTCAGGAAAAAATCAGCTGCATTTTTCATCCTCTGTTCCTAATATTCAGTAATTTTTTGTTTTGAAGTGTACTGAAGCAAAGGTTCAGATGTAAACATCAGCACTGCTTTTTCTACATTTTTATGTGCTTTAAGGATCAGATTCGTGATTTTGACTTAAGAAAGAACATCAGGGCCAACATCAAATATGAGTATTGGATAAATAGTGGAAGAAAGTACTACAGCAAAAGACCGTAGTCTTTGGGATTTGTCTGTTAGTGAAATATGTAGAAAGACCAAATGAAAAGCGCTATGTGAAAACCACCAGTAAAACCTTGTGGAAACTTCCTCCTAGAGTGTAGCTAGAAGTAGGTAATGTTAATCTCTAAAGAGACTAGGCAAACTGTATTCATTTTTTAGGACTTCTAATAAAATTAAAGTTGATCTATTTTTCCCTCAAGAATTTCTACCAGCTTCGAAATATCACGAAGTGACAATGATCCCACCTTTTCAAAACACACTGAAATTAAAGGGTAAGTTAAACAAATGGCACAATTCATATCTTTGTTCTTGTTAATCACACAGGTAGAATGTGTGATGGAGTGAATGAAGAGATTAATAAATTAATAAATTCTTTATTAATCTCCTTTATTAAGATCCTTTAGCACCATAAAATTAGAAATTAACAAGAAGACTAGTCTCAGTTCATCAGGTTCTTTTTTTTTTGTATTTTTAAATATGTATAATACCAAGTTAAAACACACACAGTAAAGACAGGGAAATAATATGACATTCAAAGCACAGCTGAGACACCTTATCTAGGATATAGGGTACAATTCTGACTAGCCATGTTTAAATAGAGTGAGTGCAAATCTAGAAGAGATGCAGAGAGGGGCTATGAGGATAATCAGGGAGATAGGAGACCCTGCTTGTAAGGAAATAAAGAGGGAAAAGAGATTTCTATAATGGGTGGGGAAGGAGAGAGAGGTAGGACTTTTTCAAGGTGAAGTGTAATACTGGCACAGGAACAACCAGGCATACATGAGACAAGAATATATTTTGGAAGATGATGACAAAAGTCTTCCAGGCATTCAAAGGTGTGATTATGAGTGGCTTTCTCCTAGTAGGAGTACCAGCCTTTTTTAAACTAACTTTAAACCGGTTTTATGGTGAAACTTTAGAACTTCATATATTTAGGAAAGGATTTATAGAATATGGCTGTCAACAGAGCAAAGTAATTGGACGCAGTGACCCAAGAGGTTTCTTCTGATCTAAGGCCCTATATCCTGATGCAAAACAGGGGGCAGGACAAGAGGGAATGGCCTCAAGCTCTGCCAGGGGAGGTTCAGGCTTGACATCAGGAAAAAATTTTTCACGGAAAGGGTCATTGGGCACTGGAACAGGCTGTCCAGGGGTTGAGTCACCTTCCCTGGAGGTGTTTAAATATGGGTGGATGAGGTGCTGAGGGGCATGGTTTAGTGTTTGATAGGAATGGTTGGACTCAATGATCCTGGGGGTCTTTTCCAACCCAGTGATTCTGTGAAAACAGGTCAAACACAAAAGAACTAAATAAATAACCAATCAATAAATAAATAGTTTGAAAAGAAGGGAAACAGAAGGTGGTCTTTTCAGACAGAGGCTAGTGAAAGAAATAAAAGGGGGAAAGCAACTAAAGGGACAGTATCTACAACAACTACAGCAAATTCTTACAACTTATTTTGAATCCACAGCTGGCAACCCTTCTCACAATGGACGTGTGTGCAGCACGTGGGGTAACTTCCACTTCAAGACCTTTGATGGGGACATCTTTTACTTCCCTGGTGTCTGCAATTACATCTTCACATCCAACTGCAAATCTCCTTATGAGGACTTCAACATCCAGATTAGACGTGCAATGGTGAAAAATGCTACCATGATTACTCACGTCATCATGAAGCTGGAAGGAACAGTGATTGAACTGACACGTGGCTCTGTCCTGCTTGATGGCAAATTGTATGTTCATAACATGAAATTGCTGTCACTGCTCTCTCTCCCAGAGGGCTCTTTGAGCAAGCTTCCCTTTCCTTCATCTGAAATCACATTGCTCCCAAGCAGCTGGAGGTCTCAGGTCCTTCCTGAATTATCAACAAAAATAAGAGGGCCTGAGAGTGAGCCAAGTGCCACTTCTGTAGATTACTCCTGTATCCATTTTATTCAGATGACCTATATGCCAGAACTGCTGCAATTGTGTATATATGTATACACATACAATTGAATCTACAAGCTGGATTTACTAAAATTATTAGGTTTTAACACCCTTTAAATCTCTTATTTTCTATTAACTTTACCAAAACAGGATCCTTGAGAGGATTTTTTTGACAGCTTTTTCCTTGCACTGAACAGCATGCTGTTAAGCAGTGACTGCAACTTGTACCTCCACTCACTTAAAATGAGCAGGTCTGGAAACTTGCTATCTATGTAACAATGGAACATTGACATTGGCACGGGGTATAAAACCTGTCCAAATGCCTGGGTAAATATTTGGGCAGCTCTCCCACAGTGAGTTGTGTATAAAGCAGCCATATATAGTGAGCTAGTCGAAAGGTTATGTTTGGTACACCTTTGTGAATGGCACTCATGTTGCAGAAAGCCTAGTCTATCCCTTTATTATCAAGAACTTAAAGGGGTAAATAACAATATCCTGTAGCAGACTGCCAACAAAATAGAACCTCCCAGCACTTTTTGGAACAACACAACCAGAGACACTTGTCAACATTTGACCTATTAATACATCATTAACAGAGATAACCAAAGGAACAAGGCTGATCCATTTGTAAAAAAGAGAAGCAACTGTGTAGGAAATAGCCCTAAAGTTACAAACTTGTGTTGTCTGGTTTTAGTTACTGTTCTGACTAATTCCCTCACCTATGCATGTTGAAGCTTATCAAAGGTAACAAGAGAGGATATCAATGTGGATATTCCATAGATATTCTGTCACTACCTCCACTGAATTACAGTGATTTATTTCCCAGGGTTCAGATGCCCTACAGCCATATGGGAATCTTGATAGACAGAAGTAACAATTATTTGAAAGTTTCTGCAAAGATGGGACTGACCTTCCTTTGGAATGAAGAGGATGCCCTCCTGGTAAGAAAATGTCAAAAACATTGCAGAAATAATGTATTTTGAAAACAGCCTGTTCACATCTTAGTAGTCTTAATCGGACAGGTAGGCATCAGTTACTTTTGGATTTGTGTCTATTATTAATGTATTGTTCTGTCTTCCAGTCTTTTTGCAGTTTCCCATTTTTCCCAATTAGCTCACCTCTGGATCAAGACCCATAGTTACAATGCCCCCATCTCACAGTGAATTATTCCTCAGATTCCAGACCTAGAAATGCACTGATGTTCACAGCCCCAGGGCTAGAAAAAAGACAGGATTTTCTTAGTGGTCACTGACCTTCCCAATGGTGCCTACCTCATTACCACATGACAGAGTCTGCACAGCATACATATTTCTGATTTTGAGTACATAACCAATATTGATGTAGGCTGTGTTCCTAACCATCAAGACTGACATTTTATGAACCTAAATTCTCTTTCCTCATTTTTTTTTTAGGTGGAACTAGATAAGAAATATGCCAATCAAACTTGTGGACTTTGTGGGGACTTCAATGGAATTCCAAGTAGCAATGAATTTTTTTCAGATAGTAAGTAATAAGAAGCATTATTAAGTATTAGCACTTCGTTATTCTTCCTTACAAAATTACTAATACTTCTTTATGTTAATTCTAAAATGTTAATTAAGTATAGAGTTTGGAGTTTGAAATTTAATAGGCTACTTCCAGCACTGTTAGAGCCTTTAAGACCTGCTACAGTAACTTTCTACTTGTTTTCAATAGTTTGGATCCAGTTCCCTGTATACCTTCTTCATTTCATCCTGCCTTTCATATTTAGTGATATTATTCGGTAATCACCATTCATGTCATAGTCGGTAGTGACACAGAAGAAAATACCTCCATGAAAAGCCAGTAAACTAATAAATATTAGTCTAATATTTGGACTGCTTTTTACAGATATAAAACTGACTCCCATACAGTTTGGGAATAGGCAGAAGATGGATGGACCCACAGAGCAGTGTGCTGATCCTGCTCCTCCTGCTGCTCTGTCAAACTGCTCATCTGAATTTGTAAGAACCTCTCTCTCAAAACTTGTTTTCTAAAAGTAAAATACATAGTCCTTGTCTTAGGTGAAAATTTGTTAAAATTGGGGAAAATATAGCACAGATATGACTCAACAGCAGATTTGGAAAGATTTTTCTAAATTTCATCTTTTATTCTTTGATAAAAAGTTACATTCCTCTTCCAAGAGAAGACTGGATATTTTCATGAACAAGAAATTCAATGAGGATGTCTTAATGCAAAGAAATTGTATAATGCTTGGGAAGCCTAGTGAGCTGATGGTAACTCAAGATATGGGAAGATATGGGAGTACTTGTTCTGTTGTTATACTTTTCCCTAAACATCTACTTGTGGCTACTGTGGGACAGGTTTCTGGACCAACCAGGTGGACATTTGCCTTTTTTCCTGCTATATGCCTGAAATAATTAATTTGATCTTTTCTAAACTCTTGTTTTACCCTCCCTGTTTTCCCTCCTAGGCTTCTATCTGTGAGACAGTATTAACCAGTAAAGCATTTACAGCCTGTAATGCACTTGTGAATGTTCAGGACTACATTGAAACTTGCATACAAGACTTATGCCACTGTGACAGCTCTATAGCTGACTTCTGCATGTGCAACACCTTTGCTGAATACTCCCGGCAGTGTGCTCATGCAGGTGGACAGCCTTTGAACTGGAGAACCTCAGAACTGTGTCGTAAGTATCTCAGGACTTTCACTTGTTCTTCCTACCCATTTCTAGTAAACCTCAAATATGTGAATTTTTTTTGCCTCAAGACAACAGCCATTTAAAGGTGCATGTATTTTGCATTAAATCAATTTTAACCTGAGCTAATACTCAAGACCTTGGGAATATGAAAGTCTAGAAGATTTTGCACTACTAACGGGTTTTGATATATATCAGGAAGTCTAAAAGGTTGCAGCCTACACTTTTGTCAGGATTTCTCATTACATCTTAACAGAAAATATCCTAAGTTGCAAATACTGTTCTCTAAACATTTCAAAGGAGAAGTCGGAATTAAAATACTCTCCTACTTTCAGCCAAATCATGTCCTTTCAACATGCAACATCAAGAGTGTGGCTCCCCCTGCACTGACACATGCAGCAACCCAGAACGATCTGCACTTTGTGAAGATCACTGTACAGATGGCTGCATCTGTCCTCCAGGTAAGCTTATTTCCTGCTCTTTTCTCATAGCAAAAACTACTAGAACACTTACCTGTACACAAGTAACCACTTTCTCACTCTACATCATTCTCACCACATCATTGCTGTTATTGTTTCTATTCAGATTACTAAAAATGCCCTTTTAAACAACAAAGGTGCCTGACCTGTCACATAATGACTTAACTGAGAATAAAATATTTCCCTCTTAACAATAGAGGAAGTCTTCTATTATCAGTATCCATATTCAGTTGACAGGAAGTATGTAATTTTTTGCAGTATTTTGGCCACAGTGACAACTCCTGGTGTTATCAGAGCTGTGTTTGGTTCCCCAAATTACCAACAAGGAGTTTAAAGAGTACTAGACAGTATGTAAAATCTGGCACCTCAGAGAGTTACGCAGGAGAATTGAATATCAGTATAAGACAATGGAAATATGTTCTCTTTTTGTACACCTACTTTTGGGACTGAGAATTGTTACTCTTGTGAGTGAATTCATGGTAGGATCTTCACTCCTTGCAGCTCTTCTGCCCAGCCATCACGACGTCTCACAGAATTCACCATCACTTGTTTGTATCATAGCATTGATTTCTCTTAGATAATCCTCTACCTTCAGGTATAAAAATATTAACTGTACAAATATGTCCTTGGACAGTCTTACAAATTATTCTTCTTTTCCACCTCATTATCTAGTCATTTTACTTAAGTCTGTAACAGAAAGGTATTTCTCTAGAGGTCTCTTTTCATCACCCTAAGATTTTAGATAGTTTTCAATGTAATATAGTCCTTCAATCCCCACGCAGCTGACATCCTATTTTTTTTAAGTTACTCTCTATTCATGCTCTGTGTAATACAGAGGAAATGGAACATGATTTCAGGCATCTGCCACATATGTGTGCAAAGGCATGTTCTGCACAGCACAGAACGAGTAACAGAAATTTCTTTCCCTAGGAATGGTATTCGATGACATTAATGGTGCTGGCTGCATCCCCCGTAAAGAATGCCACTGTACCTATGAAGGTGAAACTTATGCTCCTGGTGCCTCCTTCTCATCTAAGTGCAGATCATGGTAACACACTCCCCTTTTCATATTTCTTTTTAGGTATGTTTCACAAACATTTTGAAGACAGGGAAAAATTGCTAATTTCCCCTTAGAAAGAAATGAGGAACTACTTTTCAACTGATGTTCCTTGATTATACATTCTTAGATGACAGCTAAATCTCTGTTTCTTCCTCACACTTGGAAGCAAAAATTTGAATTTGGGCATGGGGACTCCAATTCCAAGACCAATCAATTAAAGGATACAATCAAATTCAAACAAAAAAAAAAAGTGAATTACTGTGTTACATCCTTTGTAGCACTACTAGGATGCTCATGTAAATACCATGGAAAATGTGAAATTTAGGGACACATTGCATTAGACTGAGTAGAAGACCACATTTGAGAGGCATGTTTGACAGACATGATATAAACTTCTCCAATATCACTATAATTAGTGAAGTATCATTGCGTGAGTGCATGCAAATGCACCCACCTATGAATACAAGAACCATAAAAATGCATGCTGTTTTTGAAACAATGCTTAACATATTTGAAGCTTAAACCATTCTAATGGTGATGAATGGTGATCCTTAACATGTAGCAGAATGCATGCCAGGTTGACCAGGACTGAATTCTGCCCAAAGAGTGGAAATGAACAGCAATATTTTTAAAAAAATATTACTAATATAAATGTTCCTGCCCCATATAATTATCCTGAGATTTTTAAGCAATGTTGATTTCTTTGATGGCATGATCGATGCTTCAAGAGGAAAATTAAGACATGAACTGCTCTCACAATCTCTCATTTAATTTATACTCATATTACCCAAGGTTACTGAATGTCTTTTTCATTTCAGTACCTGTGTTGGAGGTGAATGGTCTTGTGTCACCCAGTCATGCCCTGGGACTTGCAGTATTGGAGGAGGCTCCCACATTTCAACATTTGATGAGAAACATTATTCCTTCTTTGGAGACTGTAGCTATGTCCTAACCAAGGTAAAAATTAATCACAATCCTTGCTAAAGGAAAATGCTTTTATTACATAGAACTACTGGCAACCAAATCAACCTTCTGAAATGTAGAAGGTCAACATGGAGCCTTAAATAGATATCATGGGGCTTTCTATTAGGGTTATACTAAATAAACATATTGTAGTAGTTTTGTGTTCTTTGATCGTGTTTAAGAATTGTGCTGAGTTTTTAGATTTCATGAAACAATGTCCATGTTTCCATTAATTTTTTTAATTAAGTATCACCTGTCTTGTGTTTTATAACTACTTCTTTCTGAGAAATGTGCTTATTACCTCCATTGGGTCTGTTCTTTTTGTCACAGTTAGTATAGTTCAATAGCTTATTTGATTAACAGCATTCATAATGGAGTTGTTATTACACAGAATTCATAGCAGAGGAGTTATTTCATTAACATGATTGACCTTCCAACCAGTCTTTCCCAGTAAATACAAAATGTTCTACAGTTTAAAAGCAAAAAGCTAAGAAACTAAAAGCAAAAAGTGAAGAAGCCATAGATGCGTTCTAAAACTCAAGTTAGAAATTGATGACCTACAAAAATACCTAAGATTTACTGGGGTTTTCAGGACTGATTCTGAGTAGATGTATCTAAAATAATGACTGCAGATTTGCAGACTTCAGAACCATGGGTATATATTGTTATTTATTGGTATCAGAGGAGTAATGTAAAAAAATTTCCTAAAGACTTCATATTAAATAAAATCTATTCTCAAAAAGCTCAAACTAAATATAATCAAGAAATAGAACCATAAATACAGAGAAATGAGCTAGAATCAGGTAATTTAGAAGTAGACTAGACTAAATCAATGAAAGTTTTTGATGATATTCACAGGTACTGGGCTCAATCCACAAGGGAATTATAGATCATACTTACACGTTAAATTCCCCTTTTGGCACTGGCACATAGAATTAGATTCTCAGAGATTCTAGAGGTACAGAAAACCTCTAAGTTTGGACACAAAAGGTCAAAAAGCCCAAAAATTTAATATTAAATTTCTAGATGGCTGTAATGATGCATCTCAGCTGCCCTCATTTTAATCTTCAGTATGCCAAGAGAGTGATAAAACACATTCAGAATCACAGCCTTCTGTTTCTCTGTAATGTCTTAGTCTTCAGGCAAACTTTGAATACAGCTCACAGAATACAGCTCAATGAAAATCAGAACAAAGAGAAAAAAATAATTTTGCCTTTAATCAGTACCTCAGTGAACAGTAATTTTAGCTTAACATTCTCCTGTGAGAAGTTTAAATGCATATTTCCCACCTGTTGGAAGAATGTCCAGATCATCAGGCTCTTTCATAACCTATTCAGTGCAGAATAGACTGGAAACTATTTATCTTCTCTCCCAGGTAAACACCATAACCAATGGGCTAGAAAAGGCACACTTCCTTCTTTTTGTCTAGCATATTAAATTATAATTGCCTAAACATTAGGAACTAGCATAACCTAAATATTAAGGAGCTTTAATGTTCAGTTTAACATCTAACTTGCCCTTAAATGTCAGAAGTAATGGAAAGCTTCCAATGTGCAGACTTAATGAATTCCAGATTACTTAGTCACTGTACACTTACATGTCAGAATACATGAACATGAAGAAAAGGAATAAACAGTATTTTAAAAGGCTCACTTTTTTTAAGAATGTCGTTTGAATGTGAAAATTTTTAACATAATCCTTCTAACAATATGTTTTGTTTTCTTCTTCTAGCTCTGTGACAGCAATGAATTCACTGTTCTGGGAGATATCCACAAATGTGGCCTGACAGACACCGAGACATGCCTCAAGGGTATAGCCATCAGCTTAAATGGAGGACAAACTGTAAGTAGCAAACATAGATAACAAACATTCCACAGAGATGTTTTGAAGGCTTAATAGACAAGTGGTTGGCAAATGGCATATAACAGCACTGACAGGAAACCTGCACTGATTTTTTTGTTGTTGTTGTTTTATCTCATTTGAACATTATTCAAAGAAGAATTAGGAATAAATTAGGTACATTGGTCAATTAGATACAAGTCAAGATCCTAGCTGTTCCCTGTCATGTAGTTATCTTTGGAATTTTGCTTGTGTCTGACAGTCAGTGGATGGGAATAATGAAGACTGAAGAAATAGTATAGGAATCAGAATGCCATCACAGTCTCCTTCCGCTTTTTCCCATTATCCTGAATAATACCAGATAGAAAACATTTGGGAAGTTTTTTCCTAAATGTGCTTGATAATTATTGCCTTCTCTTGTGGACAGAACATTGTAATCCAGTCTTCTGGCAGTGTATTTGTGAATATGATCTACACACAGCTGCCATTCTCTGCAGGTAAGTTCCTTTGGAAGATTTCTATGATGTTTCTCTTTTTTTACTTTAAAATATTATCACATCAGTTGATCTAAAGCCAAATTCTACCTTTGGTTACACTGAAGCAAACCCAAGGTACTTCAGTTACCTAAGTACTCCAATTAATTTTAAAATTAATGTGGTTTGTCCATTAAACTCTTAAAATTTTAGCTAATTTTAAGCAATATCAAATTAAATGGAGATTCAATTCAAGCAAATAGTACCATTGCATACTTCCAGATCCTAATACTAGGAAAATTCTGAAACATAAGAGGAAACCAACATCTCAAGTTGTTTAGTTTCCTGGATTCCCTCTGTCTCTTTGCTCACATTCATCATTGCAGAGTTCCTTTCATGACAATTCTTCTCAAATTCTACTGCATGTGAACGGAAAGTAAACCTTGAAAGGACAGAACAGGTCCTGCTTGAGACCCACCACTAAATCATGCTATCTAATTTTCATCAGGCTAAGGTGGTCTTTCAAACAGCAGCAGAACTGTATGTTCTTCCTCTTATTTTAAAACACCTGACAGAAATTGAAGATTTTTTTTAAAACATGTATTGTTCATAATAAAGACAGACTGCTTTGGTGCCAGATTCGAAATGTTATATGGATCACGTTTCTTCTAGTTCTACAGAAATTAGGATCATATCAAACAGCTGTAGAATCCCTCTATAAAATGAACAGATATTTCAACTGCTAAGCTCATACAAAATTGTAACTCTTATGTTCTTATGTCTCTAGCGAATGTCACCATCTTCAGACCATCATCTTTCTTCATCATTCTGCAAACAACTTTTGGTCTTCAGCTGCAGATTCAGCTCATGCCTCTCATGCAAGTTTTTATTGACTTAGACCCATCACATAAAGGGCAGACCTGTGGTAAGTGATCTTATCATAACAACTGCCTTCAACCGCATACTTCATCTGTAGGAGACTTTCACAGCCCACCCATTTCCTTCTAGGTCTCTGTGGAAACTTCAATGACATGCAGACAGATGATTTTAAAACCACCAGTGGTGTAATAGAGGGTACTTCAGCTGCCTTCGGCAATACTTGGAAAACTCGGGCTGATTGTCCTGATGCCAAAATTACCTTCGAAAACCCCTGTACTGTCAGCATACAAAATGGTAAGCTTGGCATATGGTAATTTCTATTCTCTTTTGTGATGGGATGTAGGAATAAGCTGATCAATCACCAAGCAGTTTGCCAAAATAACAGTGGACCGTTTGTACGCATACCATTTTCCTCAGGTAACACTAGAAGTCTTCAAACAATAAATAACAGCTACGCTAATATTTTGGATCTTAAAAGATAAAGAAAGTAAGTGGGTTTGCCAGCTTACTTAAGGGAATGTGGAACCATCAGCATATCAGGGATCTATTTCTGGAAAGGACTGACTGGAATCAAGAAAAAAAGTTGTGCATAGCCCCACTGAAGGCTGGACTCAATATGGTCCTTCCATTGCCAAACTGAGAACCAAACACAGAATTCAGAGCTTCATAGCTCTCAGGCTCCATTTCAGCCAAATAAATATGTAATTTTTGAGCATTCACAAGGCACACTTCTGTTTTTTGAGATTAACTAATGTATTTTTAATTCACAATGTGCACCTTATTTTTAAAATTTAAATAAGGATGTCATAGGTTGTTCCATAACACCTACCATGAATTAAGACCATTCAGCTTAAGTTCATGCAGAAGGAAGTGTGTGTACAGAGAAAGTGAAAGACTGTGTTTCAGCAAATGCAGAGCTGAATTTTATCGTAAAGCTAAGCTTCTGCAATTACCTTGTAGGAAGAAAAGTTACGTTGAGACAAGAGTTTAGACAGTGAAGTGCATTAATAATTTTTATCATGTTTCACAGACCAGTATGCTCAGCACTGGTGTGGCCTGCTCTCTGACCCCATGGGACCTTTTGCTGCATGTCACTCAACAGTGAATCCAGAAATTTACCAGAAGGTACTTGGCTTTTAACTTTTTCCCACTTAAAAGACTCAGATATCTGTTGCTAACAATGAGAGAATAACTTGCTAGCTAGGAGGAGATGCATACCTGATAGTTCTTTTCAAACCAAGGGTACATTTTCATTTACACATCATAATAATTACTCCTTTGTAAAGATATCTTTCTGTCCATTCCCACTACTCATATACTTAGATACAAAACTAAATGCTTGAGCTAGGAGCATGGACTCGGGAATCAAAGGGTCAGAGGACAAAAGCCACCTGTCCTGAGATATAAGGAAAGCTTTAGTCATAATCTTAAGTAGCCCTTCTTTTAATTGCTCTGAACTGCTTTCAGAAGGCTTTTGCATGTATGCAAGGACAAGGCAAGAAGTGTGTGTAATGAGCAGCAAAGAGATTTAGGTCAGATGTGAGCAAAAATGTTCCAGGAATTCAATGTGAGGAAGCTCTGGAACAGACTGCCTGGGGAATTTACAAAATCTCCCTGTTATTGGAAATCTGTAAGATCATGTTCAACAAACATCTTCTGCAATGGTAATATTATAGTGACCTTATGCAGCATACCAACACTTCAAATCACTTCTTACCACCTTCATTATTCTGGTGGAGAGAGCCCAAGTTCATAAGCCTAAGACCTAAAAGCTGGGTGGCACCAAATACCCTTTACTTGTTCTAAGTGTATATGACACAGTGGCTACAGACTGGATGTAGTTGGGAAACCTACCAACACCTAGAAAAGTAAAAAAAAAGTAAAAGAAAAAAAATAGTTTAAAATTCTGGACCTCTAATTACTCTTTCTCCCTGCATTGAATTGGTTTTTAAAGTGCTCAATGAAATCTTGAAAAGACAAATAAGCACACGCTAACTTTTTTGTGTAAATCACACTCACTTTTAGCTCCAGGGAACATGATGCTCTAAAAAGTATAGAGCAACGTGGCTTGGACATGACAATCTGATGATCATATGTTGTCCTCTGTCTCTAGAACTGCATGTTCGACACATGTAACTGTGAGAAGAGTGAGGACTGCATGTGTGCTGCCCTTTCCACCTATGTCAGGGCCTGTGCCGCTAAAGGAGTTCTCCTCACTGGATGGAGGAGCAAAGCTTGCAGTAAGTTCTATATCCCTTTGCATCTTGGAAATGACCATCCAGAAGACCCTATGCAACATCTATTGGGGATATGCACAGTAAATTGCGTTAAATTGTGTTTAAGTATGGCATTTTCTTTCAAGAATTTGAGGAGGAAGGTAATACTGTAGAAGACAAGCAGTAAGCAGGAAGAAATATTAAAAAAGAGACATTGTTAGATTGCCTGCTCAGAATCAGCAGAAGCAACATGGGTCTCCATACTCTTGTAGTAGAAATTAAACAAGTAGCGTGTTTCCCAAATATAAAAATAGCAATGAAGGAAAACCACAAAATACATTAATATAATTGAACCTTTTTTGGTTCTTAACCTGGAGGAAACATTTGTATTTGTGACATATTTATAGGGGAAAATTCTGCTCCAGCATTACAAAATAAAACTTACACTCTTGAGGATATCAGTGAGGCACAAATATACAGATTGACAGGCTTATCATACTTGCTTTACCTCAAATACTGCATTTATACTTACATTGATTCTTAAATGAACTATAAATATAACTCACCTTTTTACTCTCAAGCAAAATACACGACCTCGTGTCCGAAATCCTTGGAGTATACTTACAATGTCAATACCTGTCAACCCACCTGCCGGTCTCTCTGTGAGCCTGATGTCACATGCAACATCAAGTTTGTCCCAGTTGATGGCTGCACCTGCATAAATGGAACCTACATGGATGAAAGTGGCAAATGTGTGCCTGCTTCTAGCTGTCCCTGTTACTACAAAGGAACACCTCTGTCTTCTGGAGAAGTTATTCATGACAATGGTGTTGTCTGGTAAGAAATTTTTTAAGAAAAGAACAGTATTAGGTATAGGCAATCATGAAACTATATATACATCATGCAATCTATTAAAATAAAATGCATTTATTTCCTTAATTATTTCAATACAAAAAAATCATAGATCTTCGAGAACTGTTAGGTCTATCCATGTTTGAAAGATTGTATTTAGACTGTTACAGGAATTCAGCAAGCCATACTGTGGTGGTTTAGCCTTTGGCTAACAACCAAACTTCCACTCACTCCTTCCCTCCCTCCTTCCCTCCCTCTCTTCCTCCCTCCCTTCCTCCCCACCACACACACTTTTCTTACCCATGGCTGCAAAAGACTTGTTCTGTGGTACAAGATGCTTAATAATCCCATGACATGTTACTCCCATAGGGATGGTATCCAAAGAACAGTTTTCAACCAGGCAAATAGGTAGAGCAAACCTCTCTTTAAGAGAATATCCTGTTATTTTGGTGTACTCTACTATAAAATATTTTTAGTAGTATGAACTATTCTGAAAAATGACACATTTCCTCTGTTTTATCACAGAGTAATTATTCATTATTTCAAATTCATTAGGAAATAAGCTGAAACTTAAAAAGGGAAAGCAAAACCATAACCTTTCTCTTTTTTTATAGCACTTGCACCAATGGAAAGCTGAGTTGCATTGGAGAGAAACCTGAACCAGGTAACATATCACTTAAGATTTTTTTTAATAAACAAACACTGTCTTACCCTTCAGATGGCTGAAGCAAGTTATAAGCCCTGGGTTACCCAGAGGGAAAGAATATTTGGTCACCTCACTGAACATGAAGAGATAACTGTCCTCATTTTAAATTTAAAAAAAAATGCTAAAAGCATAAAATAATGCAAAGTAAACAGGACCTTTCTTTTCTTGTTTTTGTTTTATTTTTTTTGGTTGGTTGGGCTGGGTTGTGATATTTTTTTTTGGAAAGGAAGTGTTTCTCAACTCTAACCAAGCATTAATTTCTATGAGTAGTCCAAAAATTAGCACAAAAGACAGATGTGCACGACCTCAAAGCAATATTCAGTTTCTGGTCAAATACATCGTGTTAAGGTACATATCTTACAAAGGAGACTTCTTTTCCTTCAGTTTGGATTAAGGAAACACTAAGATATAACTACATGGTTGATCTTACATTCCCATGGCTTTTCTCTCTTTCAGTCTGTGTACCTCCCATGGTCTATATTGACTGTGGCAATGCCACGACTGATGTAGTAGGTGCGGGATGCCAGAAGAGCTGTCAGACTCTAGATATGGAATGTGTAAGTATAGACTCTTTATACCCAGTTGAAAGCACACTAGACTAGATCTCTTTTACAATTAACAGCTGCAATTACCCCTTTTGCAATTAGTAGACTCTTCCATCAGGGAAATATTTCTACTCATGTTTTCTATATGGTCCTTGCAGTACAGAACCGGCTGTGTCTCTGGCTGTGTGTGTCCTAATAACCAAGTGTTAGATGGCAAAGGTGGCTGTGTAGCTCCAGAAGACTGTCCATGTGTTCACAATGGGAATTCCTACAGTCCAGGCGAATCAATCAGAGTTGGCTGTAACAACTGGTGAGAGCATACTATTTTCAAGCCTCTGAAAGGGAATAGCTGAAGTTCTACATTTATTGCAGCATTTCAGTCTAATAGCATCAAGATTTACACAAGGAACCCTACATAAGGTGATCTTCTTTGAACCTAAAAAACCAGGCTTTGTCTGTTTTTTACAAGGGCACATGGCACATGGATGTTGTCATATTCCTTTGAACCAAGAAAGCTTTTTTCCTTACATTTTCATTTTTTCCCTACATTTCAATACATCCAACAAGATTTGAAAATGTGAAACGCGTAAAGTGTAATGAAGTAACATAATCTTTGGGTAAATCCTGAAGACTCTTGAGCAATGTTATAGTTCTGACAATAAACAGACCTTAATTTTTCATCATAGACTTAACACATCTTAAAATTAGATAGATGCACATGCAGGAATGCACATATACCTATACCAGTTTTCACATTTGGAGTGTTTTTCTTCTTATATAGTACATGTAGAAACAGAAAATGGCACTGCTCTGAGGAACCTTGCTTGGAAACCTGTTCTGTTTATGGAGATGGGCATTACACCACCTTTGATGGCAAACGCTTTGATTTTGAAGGAGATTGTGAATATGTTCTAGTCCAGGTAACAGAGTCCTTCCCAGATTTCTGCACTGTTGAGTGTACTTTGCATTGTACATATGTCCATGTAGCATAGTTAACATCGAGTATCATTCCCATATTTCAGAACTACTGTGGTCAACAAAGTATGAATCAGGGAACATTCAGAGTCATCACTGAGAACATTCCATGTGGCACTACAGGAACTACTTGCTCTAAGTCTATTAAAGTTTTCCTGGGGGTGAGTATTTTTCTTTAATAAGCTGTACTGTGGATTTAATGTGCCAGAAAGACAGAACAAGCTGTCCCAGACAGTCTATATTGTAGAAGTGTCTTCCAAGACTTTGAAAATGTTACTATACTTCTTTGCTCACTGCCAATGATTCTGCTCTCTGTTACAGAAAGCAAAGGAGAGAATTCTAAAGAGACATTACTTAACATGAGGCTGTTGAATAGAATAACTTCTATGATAATAGCATTTTTATTTCAATAATTGTTACTGGCAATATACAAAACTGCCCAATAGGTGACTTTTTAAGTTTGCCTCTAACAACTTATGTTCCTGTCTTAGAATTATGAGCTTGTGCTCAGTGATGGACGCTCTGATGTCATCCAGAGGACACCTGGAGGAAAAATGCCATTCCAAATCCGTTCCATGGGCATCTACCTGGTGGTTGACACTACTATTGGCCTGATTCTCATGTGGGACAAGAAAACCAGTATATTCATCAAACTTAGTCCAAGCTTTCAGGTACATTTCAAAATTGAAAATGACTGGATAAAATGACTTTTGAGTTATATTCATGTTCTCTCTGAAATTAAATAATGGAAATTTAGGCTGTAAGCAGATGATTGGAAGAGCAGCTATTGCATATTACTATCATGTATGGTATCATAGCAACTACATCAGTAGCTTTCTTCATGAAAAGACATCACTAAAAAAAGTATGTTCAGATTAGATAAAACCAATTAGCTCAATGCTAAGGACAAAATCCGTGAGTCTACTGTGCTTCCTGTTCTTATTCTTCTTAACATGAAAGGTATTTTATGTAAATGTCCAAGACTGTTTCTGAAAAGGCCCAGATAACCTTAAACAGGATTAATCCTGAGGTCTGTTACCCACAGATACTGAGAAACTGTACCTTACTGATCTTTGTACTTTGTGTTTATCCTTGTGCAGGGACATGTCTGTGGACTTTGTGGAAACTATGACGGCAATGGAAACAATGACTTCACTACACGCAGTCAGTCTGTGGTAGGAAATGTGCTGGAGTTTGCCAATAGCTGGAAAGTATCTTCTAGTTGCCCAAATGCCAATCGTACCAAGGATCCATGCTCTGCAAACCCATACAGAAAAGCCTGGGCACAGAAGCAATGCAGCATCATTACCAGTGACGTTTTTGCCAAGTGCCACTCACAGGTATGACAAAAATTTCAGTCTTAAAATCTCTTTAGCCAGAGATTGCATTAATTTTTATGTAGGATAGCTGAAAAATACACTAAAATTCACATGATCATACTTGATGAAGTGAAGCCAGATCAAGTCCAAGGGAAACTGCATAGAACGTACATTCACTTTAATTTCCTCATCTTATGCCTTGAAATTGATAGTTGGCCATCAGGATATGTCTGTTTTCTACTAATATAAATATCAGCCACCTCATATATATATATGTGCTAGCTTGTAGTAATGTCACAGCATTCTTTCTGCAAAGATATCTTGAACATTGAATAGTTCTTAGCTCTACAACTTATTAGGAATAACTTTATGTTATGTTTTCCTCTTGATTTTTAAAAGCATTCTCATTGAGTCTTCCTTCTTATCTTTCTTGCATATACAGAGTTGTCAGTTTCAGATATTTTATTCAGCTTTCTTATGACAGTGAATGCCTTATTAAAGAGGACAGATGAAAGAAAACTCAAATGTTTCCTCCAACAGGTTGAGCCAAATGAATATTACCAAGCATGCGTGGATGATGCTTGTGCCTGTGACACTGGAGGAGACTGTGAATGTTTCTGTACAGCAGTAGCCGCCTATGCTCAAGCATGCAATGAGCTGGACATCTGCATTTCGTGGAGAACCCCATCCATTTGTCGTAAGTTTCACTCTACTAGTTTTTGAAGGGTTCCAGAGGGAAAGAAAACACAGAAGAAAAAAAGAAAAACTCATAGAATGAAGAAATTAAAAAAGGATAAAATTGTATTTGTAAGAGGCAGTGCTGTATTCTAAAAAGAGCCAAAACCCCCACCATGCAAGTTGCATAATCACCAGACGCTGACCTGTCTTCTTAAAATTAAACCATTGATAGTAACTATGCCAGTGGTATCATTAGTGCCTGACTTGCTAGTGAATGATGATACAGATAATCTACAATACTGTATATTATATTGTATTATATTGTATTGTATTGTATTGTATTATATTATATTATATTATATTATATTATATTATATTATATTATATTATATTATATGTTACGTGGCGTGACTTGACATGACATGACATTACATTACACTCCCATCTTTCTACATGAGTGCATACTGGCTAAAATCAGTGAATCAATTAATGATCATTCATGTTTAATGTGTAATTGTGTTTTATGCATTATAACTTCATCAGTGTCAAAAGGTAGTAGAAATGTAACAATTGTATTAAATTAGAAATAAGACAATATACTGTTCACCAGCTGTGCAATTACGCTGAACACATGGCATTTTTATCCAGCAAAACTGAAAGGCTGTAGAGCAAAAAAATCAAAGGTGTCTTTCTGTCATTTTCCTTCTTCTAGCTCTGTTCTGCGATTACTACAATCCCCAAGGAGAATGTGAGTGGCACTACAAGCCATGTGGAGCCCCTTGTATGAAGACCTGCAGTAATCCAAGTGGAAACTGCCTTAATGAATTGAGAGGTTTGGAAGGTAAACATAATTATGCATATCCTATTCTACTTATAAAAAAGCTAAAGCGCAATATGATTAACAAAATTTATATTATTCAGTATATGACATGTTTCTATTATACATTACATGACAATATTTTCTAATAGTGTCTTACTTGCTAATGTATTGTGAACTTGTTTGGAGTGAAGATGAGAACAAAATACTTCAAGGCTTTAAGTGCCATCAAAGAAACAATGACAGAATCTGAAATTCCACTTACCATATGGGATAATTTGGGGAAAGCAGATATAAGCAGAACATAGCATCACTTCTACATGTGAAAGGCCTAGTGTCAACATAACTAATTGTTTATTACAGGCTGCTATCCACACTGTCCAAAGAATAAACCCTATTTTGATGATGAAACCATGAGTTGTGTTCCTAATTGTGGCTGCTATGAAAATGGAAAAAATTACAAACCAGGAATGCAGATGCCTCCACAGCAGAACTGTCAATCATGGTAAGATTAATAAAGATTCTTCAATGTTGAGTTTACAGCTGTGGAGCATAATTCAACATGCATTAAGTTTTTTAGCCTGAAGTTGTAGAGCAGAACTGATTATCTGACTCAGAGAAGACAGGGTATTTCTACATTTAAACACACAAAGAATGGCAAAGGATTGATAGGAAAAAATGAAACAATAAATGATGTTGTGAGCCAACATATTCACATTCTTCATCTTTTTTTTTTTTCAGTGAATGCACAAATCATGGCAAAAAATGCAAATACGATGAATATGGTATGTTGTTTATTTGAGTAGGATACATTTGACGTACTCTGCTCTGTGTTTCAAATACCAAGGAATAACGCTCTCTCTTGATTTATAGAATGTATCTGCGTTTATGAGGGAAGGAAATACAACTACAAAGAAGTGGTCTACAACACTACAGATGGCACAGGAGGATGTATTGTCGCAACCTGTGGTCCCAATGGAACGCTTAAAAGGGTTGTCTATGAATGTCCAATCTCAACATCAGCACCAACAACAACGTTTCACTTCAGCACTACACCACCTGCCACTATTTCCACAGGTACATCTTCTATATCCCATAAAAGCATATTCTGTTCATTAGTGAGTAAAACCATGCCCACACTCGTAAGATAAATGAACTAAAACAGCCTCAAAATAAATGACAGTAAGCCTTATTTTTTTTAGCATTTGGTTTCAGTCAGTATTCAGTAACCAAATTAATAGTAGGGAGTAAACACAGAAAATAAAACAACTTCTGAAAGAAACAGAAACCACTGAACATTAGTTTGATACTATATTTTGCTTATATTCATAGCGATTCATTAAAAAACCCACAATATTAAGAGTTATTGTCTGTAATGTTACCTTTTTCTGTACCTGGAATATTGTAACTATTTCTAAATCCATCCTTTAGTGAATGAATAATTCATTATTTTTCCTAATAAATTATAGAATGTTTACTTTCTATAAAACTCTTAGTAGGCTTAGTGGTATTTAGATTTACAATGCTAAGTAGATTGGTAGGATGTTGGCATTGAGATACTGAAATGTTCATTTCTAGAATTCCTGTTCAGCATTCTTCAGGTTGTTAATCGCTAATTACTATGGGTACATGCTGTGTGGCTGTGTAGTGAAATAAGTATTCAATGTAAAATTTAGAACTACAGTTTTTGAAATCACAGAAATCACCAGCAATACTGGAATTCATTAGCAATTTTCCAGACATTTCGCAACGAAATTTCACCTACAAAGGCTTGTGGACTGCTCCAACCAATAAATAGTTTCTTAAGACCAGAGCTAAAGTAGAAAGAGTAGAGGTACTAATAATGCTGCACTGGACATCATTTACTTCAAATGGAGGAGCAAAGACAATGCAGCATATTACACAAGGAGTCAACTCATTTGGAAAAATGAAATACCTATACATCTCAATGGCTAGACTAAATGTTGTTCTTTCCATCGCATTTGAATCTGGACTTTGACATTCTGGAGACACTAATAATAATTGAAAAAAGATTAAAAAACCAAGTAAGCAATTATACTGAAACAAATCCAAAAAATAATGAAATTCTTTTCCCCCCCAAATGTGTATGTAATAAACCAGAGACTTATTTCAGTAATTTGTGAAAGGTAGTTGGTATACTCTTGGAAAGTGATACATATCATATTAAATTGTAAGTATATTAATCTTATGCACCACAGGCTCAAAATGCAAGTAAAGAATCTTGGAAAAATTTTGAATGCATATAGTATAATTAAAAAGATAATATACACAGGAATTCATTGCAAGTTTTGTGACCTTATTTTGTTTCTCTTTCACAGTATCACCAACTACATCAGTATGTGTTCATGAAGTCTGTAAGTGGTCAGAATGGTATGATGGGAGCCTGCCAACCCCTGGTTACAATGGTGGAGATTTTGAAACCTTTAATGATTTGAGAGCTAAAGGTTACAAAGTCTGTGAAGCTCCAAGGGCTGTTCAGTGTAGAGCAGAGAAATTCCCTGACATACCATTGAAAGACCTTGGCCAAGAAGTAGAATGCAGTAAAACAACTGGACTCATATGCTACAACAAAGATCAAATTTCAACAATGTGCAACAACTATGAAATCAGAATCCTATGCTGTCATTATGTACCGTGCTCTTCCACACCATACCTCAGCACATCAACACCAATCACAACTGTAACTAAGACCACTGAAACATCAAGTTCAACTGAAGAAACAACATATTCATCTTCTACATCACCACTTACTACAACTTCAGAAAGCACAATATTACCAACTTCAGTTACTACAGAAACAACTGGAAGCCCCACTAAAATAACAACTATCACCACTTCTCCATCAACAGCTCTTCATTGCATTAAAGAAGAATGTCACTGGTCAATGTGGTATGATGTCTATTACCCAGGGTCTGGATATGATGATGGAGATTTTGATACAATTCAGAACATTGAAAAAAGGGGATACAAAGTCTGTGATAACAGAAAGGAAGTTGAATGCAGAGCAGTAAGGTTTCCAAATACACCATATAAACTCCTAGAGCAAAACATCACATGCAATACAAAAGTAGGTTTGAAATGCTACAATAAAGACCAACTACCACCTATTTGCTACAATTACAAATTAAGATTTAAATGCTGTGAAAATATAACGGTACCATGTGAGCCGATCATACATACACATACAACTACGCAAAAATCAAGACCAACCACAATACCTTCGACGCCACAAAGTACAGCATCAACAGAATTAACGACAACACATACATTACACACTAAGCATAAAACAACAACAATATCAACAACACCACCAGAAACAGAACACATTCATAGCAGAACAACAACACCAACAATACAAACCCAAACACACACATCAACCACAAGTTCAACAACACAGCAAACAACCCAATATTCTCCAAGTGTGACAGTAACAACAACGCACGTCACAACCCGATGCCAGCCCGAGTGCGCCTGGACCGAGTGGTTCGACGTCGACTTCCCGTCCTCGGGGCCCAACCAGGGAGACTTTGAGACCTACCAGCACATCCGTGCCGCCGGGAAGGAAGTCTGCCAGCATCCCAAGGAAATCGAGTGTCGCGCGGAGGACTACCCCGAGGTTCCCATCCAACAGCTCGGACAGGTCGTGCAGTGCGACGTCCACTATGGACTGGTGTGCAAGAACGAAGACCAGACCGGCAAGCATAAGATGTGCCTCAACTACAAGATCCGTGTCTACTGCTGCAGACCCAACAGCCACTGCATAACCAGCACACCCGTGACCACCTCCAGCCCCACTACCGTCACAACCTCGAGAACTCCAACCTCCACCACCGTTGTCACGACCTCCACCTCCACACCATACCCCTCCACCACCCTGCCAACCTCCTCGGAAACCACTTCGCAAACCTACACCACCACAACCACCACTCCCACCCCGACCCCTACCACATACATCCCCAGCGTGACTGCTACCACCACCCACTCCACCACCAGATGCCAGCCCGAGTGCGCCTGGACCGAGTGGTTCGACGTCGACTTCCCGTCCTCGGGGCCCAACCAGGGAGACTTTGAGACCTACCAGCACATCCGTGCCGCCGGGAAGGAAGTCTGCCAGCATCCCAAGGAAATCGAGTGTCGCGCGGAGGACTACCCCGAGGTTCCCATCCAACAGCTCGGACAGGTCGTGCAGTGCGACGTCCACTATGGACTGGTGTGCAAGAACGAAGACCAGACCGGCAAGCATAAGATGTGCCTCAACTACAAGATCCGTGTCTACTGCTGCAGACCCAACAGCCACTGCATAACCAGCACACCCGTGACCACCTCCAGCCCCACTACCGTCACAACCTCGAGAACTCCAACCTCCACCACCGTTGTCACGACCTCCACCTCCACACCATACCCCTCCACCACCCTGCCAACCTCCTCGGAAACCACTTCGCAAACCTACACCACCACAACCACCACTCCCACCCCGACCCCTACCACATACATCCCCAGCGTGACTGCTTCCACCACCCACTCCACCACCAGATGCCAGCCCGAGTGCGCCTGGACCGAGTGGTTCGACGTCGACTTCCCGTCCTCGGGGCCCAACCAGGGAGACTTTGAGACCTACCAGCACATCCGCGCCGCCGGGAAGGAAGTCTGCCAGCATCCCAAGGAAATCGAGTGTCGCGCGGAGGACTACCCAGATGTTCCCATCCAAAAGCTCGGACAGGTCGTGCATTGCGACGTCCACTATGGACTGGTGTGCAAGAACGAAGAGCAGACCGGCAAGCTTAAGATGTGCCTCAACTACAAGATCCGTGTCTACTGCTGCAGACCCAACAGCCACTGCCTAACCAGCACACCCGTGACCACCTCCAGCCCCACTACCGTCACAACCTCGAGAACACCCATCACCCTTTCCAGCTCCATCACCAGTAGTTCCACACCAGAGATATACAGCACCAGTCCGTCTTCTACTTCTATGTCTACACCCTGTTTCTGTAAAATTGGGGATGAAATTTTCTCACGTGGTTAGTTTATACTTTTTTATCAGCATCTATTTATTTTATTGAAGCTTGGTTTTTTGGTTTATTTTTAATTTTTTTTACAGATTTTCTCTAATTTTTTTTACTTTTTTCTTTATGTTTTTATTCTTTATATATCTTCTTTTTTTAACTCTATGTTTTGGTTTTTTTCAGGTCAATTGATTTACAGCAGAATGGATAGCGAGGGTTGCAGATTTTATGCTGTCTGCAGTTCCACATGTACAATTGATCGTTACACCGCAAATTGCACCATTACTACTCCTGTAACAACTACTTCATCTGAATGGTCTACTCTAACAACACCAACTCCTCTGACTTCTACTTCTCCAAAAGTTCCTTTTCATGGTTGTGTTTCTTCTACTTATCCTCCCCTACAGGTATGTCATTTCTGGCTTCCTCTATAATTGTTGAAATAGTATCAATGTTAGATTGATACTAGAAAGAAACAGTTTTTAATCTGTAATCTTTGAATGTGTTTGTTGCCAGAATACTTATGAGCAATATGTGTTATCTATAATACACAACTGCCTCCTTTATGTTTTTTTTCATATTGAGTGAGCAATCTATAACATTTTTATTATGACATCAGAGCCTGTAAAACACTTTCTCATGCAATCACATAAATAACAGACCTTCTTGCTTAAATTATATGAGGTTTTCCTGTGTAGTTTGTTTCTTCACTAGCGAGAAAATTTTAAGCTTCTCTGGAGGCTGTTATCTGTTTCTATTCTCACACCCTCCTATCTTTACTTCTGTACACATTCTTTTTCCTTTTATTTATTTTTTCTTTTTGATAGTTGTGGTTGATGCTGATAGTGTAGTGGACTGTACATAGCTAGTATAAAGGATATCAGTTTCCATAACCTACCTTCAAAACTCCTTCAAATCCTGCAAAACTCAAGAGAGCTCCTCATGTGGAAGTATTAGCTGGAATTAAGTTTTCCACCTCCTCTTATAATTAAAAACCCCTCGTTTAATCATGTACAATATTGGCAACATTGTACTATCACTGAAGATTTTTAGTCCTTTCTTCAGGTTTGGAAAACAAAAGTTTCTTATTCTCCATATAATGGTCTGAATTATGAATACCTCTAGTCGACATTACAAATAATTTTTACCACAAGTTGAAAAGAAGCACCATCATTAAACTAAAGATATGAGTAAAGTTCATATCTGTTTGCAAACTCCTCTGACAGCAAATTTTGTTCATTTTGCAGCCCGGACAAAGTCACAAATTATCCGACTGTACAGAAGTCGTCTGTAAGGGAAACAACAAGGTAGATGTAGTTCGGACACAATGCCCACCTGTTAAGGAAATTACCTGTGCGAACAAATATCCAGCAATTTTGGTACCAGATGAAAACGGCTGCTGTTACCGCTATGAATGTCAATGTAAGCACCAGTAGATTAAAGAATAATCTTTTCAGAAAAAAACCCAAATCTTTGCACAGATTGTGTTTCCTTAGAGTTGCTCTATAAATTGTACCATACTCACTTCAATTACTAAATTATTTTGTCTACTTTGAATTTCATGTTATTCTTCTACATATTTTCTTTCTACCAGGTGTGTGCAGTGGATGGGGTGATCCTCATTACATTACTTTTGATGGAACCTACTATACTTTCCTTGAAAACTGCACTTACGTCCTGGTGAAACAGATCACACCTAAATATGACAACTTCCGTGTTTACATTGACAATTATTACTGCAATTCAGAAGATGGACTTTCTTGCCCTAAATCCATTATTATTTACTACAAATCTGACAAAGTGGTGCTGACCCGTACACTCATGAATCATGTGATGACCAATGTGGTAAAATACACTTTTTATTTCTTTATTTTTGTAAAAGAAGAAATAAGATCCATAGGCTTTACTCATTCTCATTTAAAATACAGTCCATTGGAATATCCTATCACATCACGAAGGTGATGAGAGCAGAGGGCATCATTGGGAGAAAAAAGATTGCATGAACTTCTAAGAAAAAAAACCTTAGCACTATGCAGATGTGATCATATGTATGTATGTGTGTATACATGAGTAACAGTAGGCAACAGATTAATACAGCTGATAAAGAAAACGGAGTGCTTATAGTGGGGCTTGATTTATGTTCAATTGAAATCAGTACATTGGGCCATTTGTTTATGTAAACAAACACATCATTAAGAAATACAAATACAAAACACAGGAATGATTCCTCTCTTATGGTGAAAAGGGGTAAGTTTCCCTTACTAGCTCAATGACTAGGAGCTACTTCCTCTGCTTTGGGAGCTTCAGGCATCAGAGGCATAATTCCTCCTCCAGTTCCCTGCTTGCAAGAGAGGAATAGCTGCAAAAGAGGGGCATCTGAGGGTGTCAGTTCATCTTCATGATCCTAAATCAGTGTCAGCAGTCCAGTGAAAATGAAAAGTCTGTCGCTCTGTTACAATGGGGAATTTATTAGTTGATTAGAGAATAATAAGAAGTGGGAGAAAAAGTTTGTTTCAATATGCAGTCTCCCCTTAAAGAGTAATGCCAAGTTCTCCTTACCTACAGTTGGAAAAGCAAGCTGAAATAATTAGCCCAGTGATTTCCTATGAAATAAAAGCATAACTGATGGTTTAACGCTAACTTTATTCCAATTCAATGAAAACAAATTGGCAGAATAGTTCCTAACAAAATGTTAGTAAGTTAATATGCCCACCTTAATTATCTCATATGAGACAGATGCTGCAAACGGAACAACCTAGGTTAATGAATAAATGTGATCACTTAATAAAACTGGCACCAGGGGTATTTGACTTCACTGTAAGTTCAGATAACTCTTTCAATGCCAGGCAACATGTAGCACGGTGACAGCGTGATTTTGCAGCAAAGTTATTACACAATAATGACAGGAATATTGCTGTAGTTAAAATAAACTACTACACATTTTTCACAAGAAAAATGTCACAATTAACAGAATTATGAGGGTTACAAAGAAAATACTTGAATTTAGAATGCTGTGCATTAAAACACAACCTGCACAAACATGGTACATAGAAGCCACTTACATTATTAAAACACTGTAGCAATATAGCAATATAAGATGAGATATTAGTGCAGATATATATACTGTTATTGAAATGCCAATGGGCATCAAATGTGATGCACAGCAATATGGCATTATGTAAGATTATGAAGTTAAGAATATATATTATTTATAAAAATCAGGCAGAAGCAATGTCTGTTCTGAAGTTGTGTTTTTTCAACCCTGCATTTAGATGTACTTCAACCAAAAGATTGTCAAACCAGGCTTCTCAAAAGATGGCATTTATTTCTCCACACTTGGCATCAACATGATCGTTGAAATACCAGAGATTGGTGCAACTATCACCTTTAGTGGGCTGATTTTCTCCGTGAAACTCCCATACAGCAAATTTGGCAACAACACTGAGGGACAGTGTGGTAAGATAGATGCTCTAATTGGAGGTGGGACCTTTTCCCCAGCTTGCCATGGTTATTCTCACCCACTGTATGCAGTCTCTGGGTCGAGATAAATTCTTAAACAGCAGTAAAATGGAAAGGAACACAGTCCTGCCCTTCAATATCTGTAGCAAAAAAGCTCAATATTTCAGCAACATGGGGTTTGGATTTTGTTTTCTTGGGGCTGGGGTTTAAATTTGTTTGGTTTTCCCTAACATAAATAAAAGTTTGTGTAACTTTAAAAAAACCAATCCCTATGAAGTAAGGAACCTTACATGTTTCATGAGCACATCATGTCTAAATGTGATAAAAGCACAATGGTGAATCTCTGATGTGGCTTATGAGACTTACACATCTTGTCTCTTCCAGGAACATGTACAAATAATAAAGCAGATGAATGCCGCTTACCAAGTGGTAAGATAATTTCTTCCTGTCCCCAAATGGCTCATCACTGGATCGTTGATAACAACAAGTCGTGCCATGGAGTACCAATACCACCAATTGTAACAACACCTCCACCAAAGCCTCAGTGTGAAACACCTCCTCTCTGCAAGCTTATCTGGAGCAAGTAAGAAGAAAACTAAATTAATTAACTCTTTCTATTCAAAACTATCTTAGTATCTTACAAGAAGAGTAAGATTTATAGCCCTAGAATGTGATAATAGCTGAAAAATTCAGTTTATTGACAGGATATATAAAGTAAGAGGCCTTTGCAAAACAAACTGCTCTTCTTTAATGACCTTCATGCCCAAGATAACCAAGCAAGGAGAGGTGAAGTCAGAAAGACAGGGATGCAGCAATCACTAAAATCCCTGGGTTGCAACCATGCAGATTTATTTTCTTCCTTCCTCCTACCTTCCAGGGTATGCTCACTTACTCTTACTTACGTTGTTAAGTAAAGACAACTCTAAATCTGAAGGTGGCCTTCAGTACAAATTGTTAAGAAGAGCAGATAGAAACATCTAAGCCAAAAAGCATCCTTTATTCTTGGTACATCTTATGTAAAATACAGTTTCTAAAGCACTAAAGCTTCTTTCCTACAATAATTCCTATACTTGTGTGAGCTCTGACAAAAGCTATTTTTCACTTATTAAGGCTCTCTTAAATATGCTTGCAGTAGTGTCTAATAAGTTATGAATTATTGTATGTGCAATTTTTCTGCAGTTGCCTTTTTCATGAAATTTCTGATGTCAGACTGCTGGAAGGTTGTGTACACGTACAGAAACACCATGATCATTAGCTTCTTTAGAAAAAAACCCAGAGCATCAGATTTCCACTTTCCTTTCCTAAATGTATCTCCTAGATTACTGGCCATACTTAGGGTTCTGTTTCTTGTAATACATTCCTGAAGGAGAGTCATGTGCTATTAACTGGGAAGTGCTGTATTTTGTTTAATGACTGGTCCATTTTGCGTAAAACATGGAGCTCCAAAAGCACAAAGGTTGGTTAACATAAAAGGGGGGTTATTTCTCTTCTGTCTGCAGGATTTTTGCAGAATGCCATGACGTGATACCACCAGAACCATTTTTCAAAGGCTGTGTTTTTGATGGATGTCGCATAGCTGATGAATCCATGCAGTGTTCCAGCTTGGAGATATATGCCACAGAGTGTGCTTCTAGAGGTGTTTGCATTGACTGGAGACGACAGACCAATAATAAATGCCGTAAGTATTGCAGAACTCAAAACAGGTCTGTGAGAAATTGTAGCAAATAGTATTTTATTCAGTAAACATATCTTACATCTAGCACTTGACTGTTATCTATAAAAACACGGTGACATCCTTACAGAAGCTGCAGATTAAGAAGGCAAAGCTATAATCACTTTTGCTGGAAAAAAATGCATCTACTGTTAATTTTGATCTTTTTTTCTTATTTTTCCACACAGCATACAACTGTCCAGCAAGCCTAGTATACAAGCCGTGTGGACCCATTAATCCTTCTACCTGTGACCAGAGGTATGGAAAGAGAAAAAAAAACCACCTCAAAACAACTCCTCGCATTTTTCTTTTTTTTGTTTTTACCCATCTACTTTCCTTATAAAATGGAGTTACTTCATAATGAAATGCTCATGACTTTGGATAATTTATTCATGTTTTATAAATACCAATCAGCTCTATGAATATGCACTTCCTGTTGCAGTTCATAAAATGTAAATAATTTTTCCTCTCTCGTATCTGACATGGCAACCTTCTATATATGCTGCTCTCTCTCCTACTTCACTGCAAAAATGTTGTACTTAAATACATACATTCCTTCCACTCTAGTTCTGTTGAGCATCCTGGCTACGGAGTAACTGAAGGATGTTTCTGTCCTGAAGGAAAGCTCATAAGTAAAGACAGTGACATCTGTGTCTCTGAATGCAGTAAGTAATCTGTTGCTAGTTGGGAAATATATGTAGATCAGAACTGATAGTCGGGGAGCTGTGTTCTACTGTCATCTACACCATTAGATCATGGACAAATCAGCCTCCTTAAGCATCTTTAGTTTCCCCATGTAAAAATAAAATATTAATCACTATTACCTTTTTCCCATCCTTCTTGCATGAGACCTACCAATATGGCAGAATTCTATAATTAGTCTGTATATTCATTTCCTTCTTAGTTTTATCTTCATAGTATTTCTGTTTCAAACTGCACAGATTTACTCCTTTATGTCAGTTTTCAGTGGTGAAAATCTCCACTTTTTTGTGTTTTTTTTCTTTACAGCTTGTAGGGAACCAAATGGAATATCCAGACAGGTGAGTATCACAGTCAATGTGTTTTATCGAGCATAGATGAATGAAATAAGAGGATATTCAGTGTTTCACAAAACCAAAGATTGGTTTAGGCTGGGTGAGACTTCATTTTTTTCCCAAATGTTCATTCCCCTTTAGTCTTAAAAATAAGGATCAGAGCAGAAACCACATTTCTTCTGAAGAAGTTTAACAGTAAGTGATGGGATAGTCTTTCAATAACCATCATCTGACATACGAAGAAAGAAAATAAAGAAAAAAGAGAATAGAAAAAAGGAGAAAAATAGAGAAAAAGAGATAGATGATAGTAGTGGAACTTTAAGATATGTGGCTTATGACTCACCAAAGTTACTAGTGATTAAGAGAAAAAGGATAACAAAGTTTATTGGCTTGCTGCTGACAAGGTTGATAGTCTGCATTCTTAGTTCCTCAGCTGCCAACACATTATAGAAGCTTCTCTCTGCAACCAAATACGCAAATGAATATGTTGCATGAGAATTTCTTATTAAAAAATGCATGCAAAGCTTGATCACTTCTCCATTAGACCTCTTGTATCCATCATATTTATGCTACTAATAAACACTAAGTGATAACTGTGTATACACTCTCAGAAGCTTCAGTGGCCTCTGTCTTCCCCTAATTGTCTTCAGTTTGAGTGTTAATTATAAAGACTAAAAATACTAGAAATAGGAAAAGGCTGATGTTATCACACATCACTGTATTCATGATTAAGTCAGCTAGAAACAAACTGAACAATTTTGTCTTTAATTGATTTACTTTTTTTCTTTGTTTTTTTTCATTTTCTTTTTCATATAGCCAGGAGAGAAATGGACAACAGATTGCCAGGAATGTGTCTGTGACAAAAATACTCTTAAAGTGCACTGCACAAAACACAAATGTCCTCTGGCACAGCAAGTATTTTGTGATAAACCAGGTTACATGCCTGTTGAAACACAGATACCAGGAGATCCATGCTGTACCAGGACCGAATGTTGTAAGTACTGTCTTAATTCTTTATCATGGGGAATATATGATATTAATTTTGGGGAACTACAGAAATAATTTCTCTTTTTTTAATACTTTACATTGATTTCATAATGCTTTCCTACCTCATTTCACTTCATAGGGCCTTCTTGCAGAGCATTTACAGGTTGCCTGAAAAATTTGAAGATGAAAAGATTTTACATAGTTAGAAACTGTAAATGTCCTATAATTTAACACTGAAAAATTTAATACTTCCACCACCTGAAATAATATTCAAAAAATATTCAAACCATGTTCTGCTTCAAAGACAAGTATAAAAAAAAATCTTAGCTTAAAATAAAAAATCTTGACCATTTAAAAATTGCTCAAGAAAGTTCCTGAACCTCTGAGAGTCATGAGACTTCCCATTTGGTACAAATTCCTCTTTGGGAAAATCTCTTTCCAGCAATAACCACTCTATTCTTCACAGACAAAGTTTTACAAAGGCTATGGAAAAGTCCATTCACATTAAAAACAGCTAGACAAACATACTGAATTAGTCATTGAACTGATTTGCATAAACAAAACCATATTAGCCCCATGGGAAAAATTCTGAAATTCATGTAATGACTTTCACTTAAAATTTCTGAGTTCATTATTTTCTGTATTCTCTTACATTAAACAGATTGCAACACTAGCCTCTGCTCCGAGTTCACACCTCAGTGCTTAGAGGGACAGGAAGTAGTCACAAAAATGCAGCCTGGGAAATGCTGTCCTACTTTTGAATGCAGTAAGTATTATGTACCTTCTTCATGTGTTATTCACAACTGTATTTTTCTAAGTTTATGAATAGAGAAACCTTAAAAGATAAAGATGCAAATTATCTGTGTTATAATCTTGGGCTAGCAAAGCAGCAGGTTTTTTTCCTACTTCTGACTCTTAAATCTTACACCTCTATGACACCATCTTTTTTCCTTCTTTACAGGACATGGTTGTGTAGTCAATGAAACCTACTATGCTGTAAGTACACAGGACAACTACCTATAATAATACACCTTCACACAGGTTCATGATGCAATGTTTTTGAGACTCCTATCATGGACTGTATTTTGAAGAAAGGCCTGAGATAGAACGTTATTAATTATTTCATCAGGGTCAGCATATCAAGACCATCTCTTCAAGCAAAAGCATTTTCTGCTTTTCTTCTTGCAGAATTTAATTCCAAAATCATATTGCAAACAACATAAATCCTGCTTAAATTAGGCAACTAAAATTGTATTTAAGGATTGTTTAGCCAATACATAGTTCAGCTTCATATTGTCTGTATGTACGTACACAAAGTAACTTGCTTTTAATGACTAATTATGACTTTTCTTTTGACTCCCCCAAGCCTGGAGCTGTCATTCCATCAGGCCCCTGTGAAGAATGCACCTGTTCTGTATCCTCTTACTCAAATCCTCAGCACACTACTGTCAAGTGCAAGCCTGTTATCTGTGACACACACTGCCCAGAAGTGAGTGCTATTTTGCTGTCAATAATTCCTACCCCATTCAGCTTAAATATACATCCATTAAGGTCAGTGTCCTGACTCAAAATCATTTTCTCTCTATTTCTTTCAAAACAGGGTTATAAGTATACAAAGGAACCTGGACAATGCTGCGGCACGTGCAAGGCAATGGCTTGCATAGTGACTGTGGGAGACAACATCACACGCGTGCTTGAAGTAACTATTCCTTTTCAGTTCACTTTTGGAGAATTCTGCTAGTCTTTTCTCCCTTCTCCTTGTCTTTGTCACATTTATTTGCTGCATCTTTTCTTATGTTAGACAAATGCTTATTCAGGCAGGGTATGGACTGTCTCACACAGCTTGAACAGTACCTTGAGCCATGAGACTCCAGTTCTTCTTTCAGACTTCTGGAAGCAGAATCATCTGTGATACTGAACATTGGCCTTCAGAAATAAACATAATTAAATGCATAGGTGAAATTGATGGGCACTATCACACAGAATCACAGAATCACAGAATCACCGGGTTGGAAGAGACCCATCGGATAATCGAGTCCAACCATTCCCACCAAACACTAAACCATGTCCCTCAGGACCTTGTCTACTCGTTACTTAAACACCTCCAGGGAAGGCTAATCAACCACCTCCCTGGGCAGCATATTCCAATGCCTAATGACACTTTCCGTAAAAAACTTCCTCCTAATCTCTAGCCTGAATTTCCCCTGGCAGAGCTTGAGGCCATTCCCCCTCGTCCTGTCCCCTGTCACTTGGGAGAAGAGACCAGCTCCCTCCTCTCCACAACCTCCCTTCAGGTAGTTGTAGAGAGCAATGAGGCCTCCCCTCAGCCTCCTCTTCTCCAGGCTAAACAACCCCAGCTCTAATTTTCCTTCAGCTCTGAAAATATGGTACTCATTCTGCTCAAAGGATCATTTTATCTGTGGAGGCAGTTTTCTGCTCCAAAGAGCCAATTTCAAGTTATCTGAGAGCTTTAGGACAGGAGGAGTCAATGAAGCTGGGAGAAATCCCACCATGTCTTAGCACGGACATACTCATAAACTCTGATGACCTAGCCATCGAAACACAAGTTAATCTTTCTAGATGAGTCCATGAAGTTATTCTATACACAAAAAAATCACATCCATATCCAGATAAAAATACAGACTCTTCACTTGGTTAATGAAAAAAAAAACTTAAAGCAGTATGATAATATGAGAAGTAACTATTAGTTGAAATTCAAGGAAATTGTTCAGAATGAGCAAACCACAGTAAGAAGCAATGGTAAGAAATGGGAGATGCACTGGTTTCATTTTTATGTAAGAAGGATTTTATTCACTTTAATTTTAACTGCTTTCAGGTTGGAGAATTCTGGACACCGTCTGGTGATAACTGTACAACTTACAGATGTGAAAAATATGATAACCAGTTCATTCCAGTCATCTCACAGAGAAGCTGTCCTCCCTTTTATCCTGAAGACTGTGATCCAGTAAGTACCAGTTTTCATGTTTTAAAAGGTTGCAGTGACTAAGACCAATCGTAGAAGGATCATGGAAACCAAGGAAAATAAATCACATAGCAAATTGCTCTCATTTTATCCTCTCTGAATCTGGTGCCCATTAGATTTCCTTTCAGAAAAGCAGATCAAAATTTAACTGGGTGCTATATAAACACTCACTGAGGACTGGTAACAAGAAAAAAGGTACAGGAAAAAGTGTCAGGTAACCTAGAAGCAAGAATCTTATTGGAAAATCATGGAATTTGTATTCCTTAATTATTTGAGATTATAGATTCTTTTTTAGAATTCATTTATTGAGAACAAAGTTGAAGGAAAATAAGCTACTTTAGTTCACAACTTCATTCTGCTTAATACAGCTCAAAGCAGATTAGAGCACAGCTAGGGAGTCAGTTGCTTTATTGTGTTATCCTAACTGACATAATCTTTCACCTGCACCACCTTTGGTTACTCAGAATATCCAACATGTGCTACAAGCTTTATTTCTGAAATTTACTACTGAACTCTGATGACAGCAAAGCAGTTCCAGTCCCTCTCAATGTCACCTTTCAAAAAAACTCATTAGTATTGAACGGAAGTAGTTATGTGCCCTTTATATTTAGCCTTGCTTAAAATTAGATTCCGTGTTACTACAAAGAACTTTCTGGTGCCAGAGAAACTTAGGAAGCAGAGAAAATCACTGCTTTTGTATGTAGATGTGAAATTTAAATTATCTTTTTTTGTTATCCCACCCAAGGAGGACATCAAGCTATCTGATGATGGCTGCTGTAAGGAGTGCCCAGCTATACCAACGAGTAAGTAATGATCATTTTGTTAAGCATAAGTAAAATGATAAGATGTCTCTTATTGGGTATATTAATCCACTTTGCATGGTAGATGCATATAGACTAAAAAATGAACAGACCAGGTCCAAGACCACTGCTTCACACTAGGGGGAGAAAGGAGACATATGAAAAAAGAAATGAACAGATGATTTCCAGCACATACTTTAAGGCCTTAGAAAACATCAATATGGTGAACTTTCTCACCCCCTGCTAAACAGTAGCCTTTTTGTGGGAGAAGACTCTCTTCCAACTTCTATAGATATGTTCTTTATAGGGAAGAAAGTGAAGCCAGTCCTGGGAAGTGGATGTGCATTGAGCAGTTGCCACAGTACTGCTCCTTATTTCTGCACCCTGCACCTACGCTGCATAAGCAAAAGTGAATTTTTCATTCATTGATAATACAAACAGCAGGAGTCATCATTTGGACCTTAGCAATTAAAAGAGAAACACACTGTGACCTAATTTCCTATTTCAGCTCCACCATCTCAGTTTTCTACTACAAACTGTCTATCATACACAGGTTTTCTATTTATATGCATACATATTTTAACATGTTTTCCCTTGGTTTGTGACAACCTCAGACTGTAGGAAGCACACTAATAAGACTGTCATCACACATAATGGATGTGTTTCTCCTGCACCTGTTGAGATGACTTACTGTGAAGGCAACTGTGATACTTTCTCACGGTAAGTGGCATAAAAGTTAATTGTGGTCTCTTGTTTTCTAATCTTTGCACTAGTTGCATAAAGCAAATCACAAGTGATTTTCTAGTATGTCCAACATTCACCCAGTCATCAACTCTTTCCATTGTGCTAACTGGAATTTTTAACAGTCATGATGTTGTTCTAGCTTAATTACCTAAACGTTCACAATGTTTGTACAGCCTGTCCAGTGTCATAGTTAATAGACCATGGTTTTCCCAATGTAAAAGTGAGATTATTTTTTCTCACTATTCTCTCATTTTGGACTGGTTTAGTGTGTAATCTGGATTAATTAATTTATTTCTTCTGTGCCTTAATGAAGAGCTAGACCCACCCATTTTTAAAATGAGGAACAACGGATATTTCATTATTATACACTAAGAATGGTAATAATGAACAATGGTACCACATGCAAGCACACAAATTCTGGTTATATTTAGTAAAAGGTGGGAGGGACAGTTGTGTCTCTCACATAATTTCTGAATCTTTCTCTTTTGTTGGTTTTGCAATCAGATATTCTTCAGAAGCCAACATGATGCAACGTCAATGCTCCTGTTGTAAGGAAACCGAGACCAGCCTAAGGAAGGTGACTCTAGAATGCAGTGATGGAACCCATCTCAATTATTCATACATCTATGTGGAGAAATGTGCCTGTGGGATAACTGAATGCATTCCTCGAGTCATCACTCAACAGGAAACAAACCAGATAAAGGTCCCTCAGGAACAAGTGAAAGTCTGAAATTAGAACTAGACAGAAGTCAAGCAAGGCTTGTACATAGGACTAAAAAAAACCTTTGAAAAATACTGAAGTGTCAAAATAAGTTAAAATTTTCTGTATACAAACTTAATATGCCTGTCTACATTATTTTGTTTTTCATTACTAAAGTATTTCCCATTGTTTTTCATATATTTTCTTTTGCACTTTGAGAGGTACACTTTAAGGTCATTTTGACATTTTCTGTTAGTTTGTTTGTCTTCTGAGAGGTGCTGTACCATAAGACTGAAAGCTGGATCTGCACCTGTACAAAGTCTATTATAAGAACAACATTATTTTTTATGGCTTGAAGCTTGCCTGTGGCAGTGTAAAATAGATGCTTGACAATGTGATATTTCCATTGACATAGACCAACCTCTTTTAACATTTACATTCCAGCTCATTGAGACAAATTAGAAGCTAAAGTGCAGAAAACAAACAAAACTAAGGGAAAACTATACCTCTCTATTTCTTTATTTTTCTTTTTGCATTAAGGAAAATGTAGACTGCAGAAAGCTATGCTTTCTCAAATCTATACACTTCAATACCTTGAAAAATTTAGGATGGGCATATTTCCCTATATATTCTTGTGAGAGAAAGAAAGAAATCCTATTACGAGAAGCTGCTGCAAACCACTCTCTGTTTACATAACACCATCAGCATAGTTACTCTATGAAAACATGAATTTATTTTTCCTTTGTGGTTAACTGTTTACAGAAAAAGTATATATATTATATATTTTTTTTTTTGCCAGCAGGGGCATATGAAGGATTTTTGTAGACAATGCTTAATAATAATAATAATAATGTAAATTCTTTCCTAGGAAGCTTTAAAAAGTCAAACCATTGCTATTTATTTTGGTTTTGGAAAATTGATTTATTGGGTCATTTATTTCAGAAATAATATTACCCCTTTTCTTTGTCTTGGTCATGTTATCTAGGAGTGGTAGATTTTCTTTCTCAGTTTTGTTTTGGAATATTGTTTTCTTTCTGTTCCTTATTGAAAAAAGTTTTTATGATTAATAAATTTTAAGCATTTTACAGTGTGTCTCCTTCAACTTGTCACTGAATCCCATATATGAGAGTTGTTGGCCCTTTACCGTATTTGCTTCCCATCCTGCCACAGCCATTTCTCAATAGCCTCTGGCCAGATATTAATCTAGATTGTGGTACAGAATCCCCAATACAGCTTTGATACTTCTTTCAGTGAAATGCACCAAAGCAAAGTGTTCCAAGCACATCAGATACGATCAGTTAGTGAGTTTCCAGTAAGCAAGCATATCTTTGAGTCTCTACATATTTTGTAGCTCTGAAAGTTCCTTACCTGACAGAAGGAAACTATCCAAACTATTACAAACCATTTAGTCTCATATTTTAGAGCCCACTGCAACATACATAAATCTCAAATCTGAAATTGCACTGTTGAAAATCTGTAAGTTTTGGCAGGTTATAATGCAGTTTTAGTTGCACTATGCTTTAAACTGGTCACCACAGATCTGACTGTAGATTGTATAAAGTCAAGCAACACATTTTACACAATTTACAAATGACTACTTTAGGATCTGGAAAGTGATGGCCTTTCTCCTAGCCTACAGTTGGGACAGATTAGTAGGGAAACTAACAGAGTAACTACATAAACTTTCTGCAAAAGTCCTGTGGCAGCTTAGCCTGCCTTTACAACTGTTTTTCTTCATGGAACACTAACAATCCACATACTGCCCCGCACAGAAGTGAGCAGTGACCCTTCCCTAAGAATCACTAATAACTTCCCGTTTCCTGTTGGCAAAAGTCCCTACATCCTCCCAGCTTCCCGTTCAGAAATTGTTGTTTCACATGTTTTTTCTAGTCCCTAGGTTCTTCTGTTTCCCAGTGAGGCTCCAGCTGCCATACCACTCTGTTCCTCCTTTCCACCAAGATTACCAATGCAGCACTACTACATAATTCATGACTAATTCAATAAGTGACAGATTCTCTGGCCTTCCCAGGCAAGCCAGGACATTATTATTATGTTACTCATTCTGCAGAAAGGAACAGAGGTTGTCTATAGTATAAAATGAATTATTAGACAATTCCTTGATCTACGACACAGTTAACTCACTTAAGTAATGGATAACCTGTGTGTTGCTTAAAGATCATTAGTTTTTGTCCATATAAAGCCTGCATCTCAGTACCCAGCAACTACCCTCTTCCCAGGAGAACTCTGTATGCATTATGTCTGTGCTTGAGAGGTAGGTTTGTGTGAAGCTCATGTAGTTCAACAAGGTCAAATTTAGGGTCCTACAACTGAGTTGAGGCAATCCCAAGCGCAGTTACAGGCTGGATGGAGAATGGATTGAGGGTAGCACTGAAGAGAAGGACTTAGGGGTGCTGGTGGATGAGAAGCTCAAGAGGAGCCAGCAATGTGCACTTGCAGCCCAGAAAGCTAACAATATCCTGGGCTGCACCTAAAGAAGTGTGATCTGTAGAGGGAGGATTCTTCTGCTCTACTCTGCTCTTGTGGGACCTCACCTGGAATACTGCATTTAGTTCTGCAGTCCTCAGCACAGGAAGGACATGGATCTGTTAGAGCAAGTCCAGAGGAAGGCCATGAAAACAATCAGAAGGCTGTAGCACCTTCCATATGAGGACAATCTGGGAGAGTTAGCCTTGTTCAGCCTAGAGAAGAGAAGGCTCCAGGGAGGTATTATAGCAGCCTTCAGGGACTTAAAGGGGGCCTACAGGAAAACGGGGGAAGGGCTCCCTATAAGATAGGATACTGTACTTATAGGACAAGGGGTACTAGTTTTAAGCTGAAAGGGGGGAGATTCAGATTAGATACTAGGAAGAGTATCTCTTTCCTGTGAGGGTGGTGAGGCAATGAAACATGTTACCCAGAGGATTGTGGGTGTCCCATCCCGGGAGGTTTTCAAGCCAGGTTGGATGGGACTCTGAGAAACCTGACCTAGTGGGAGGTGTCCTTGCCCATGACAAAGGGGTAGAAATTAGATGATCTTTAAGGTCTGTTCCAACTCGAATAATTCTATTATTTTGTGAAGGGATTGAGAGACGGATATTATATATGGCACATTGGGAGACTGAGAGGTGATAATGGCAGGGAGAGTGGATTCTAAAACCAGCCTACAGTTTGGTGGCATAAGAAGGGAAAAATAAAAGCAAAGAAAAGGAATGGACCAACTTCAGTCCTGATATGGGGAGACAAGAAGTCAAGGAAGCAAGGAAGGATAACAAGCTGAGGCAATACACGGAGGCATGCATAATCTATGGCTGAGGTTGTATTGGAGATGTTGCCTCAGAGAAGGAAGGATCTGTATCATCAGTATTGTCTCAGTGCTGGGAAAGAGCAAATGGGAATCCTTACTTCAAGAGAAAGAGAACGGGACAATGTGCTTTGGGCATGATAGAGCAAGTTGAAGGTCTTGCAGAGACTCCCTGAAACAAGACACGGAGTAAGTGAAAAACAGAGAGATGCAGTGGAAGCCTTAAAGGTTTCCTAGGTTTTTCTTTACACAAGACCACTCTTTGCTCTGAGTTATTGCTGCCACAGACTGGGTAACAGCTCCAATGTAAACCTTTCAAAAACTTGGGGTGAATGAGATCAGTTGTATCTCTCAAAAATAAATTGCTAATTTCTTAAACCATACTTAAATAATAAAATCAGTAAAAATTAAGTTGAAGAAAGTGATTGACTTGGTAGCTCTTTATTAACACAAATCAGAATGTTGTACAGGCCACAATGAACTTTGCTGATGTGATTAATGAGTATTACACAATGTTAACACTAGAGGGCTCTAGGCCCACGGTTATCAAGTTAGCAAGAGAAGATTTTCTGTCAAAGGTTTTCTTGCAAGACACTTCGAAGTGAGCTACATAGTAACTATGACATTGTTTTCAAATCCTTAAGATAAACGGTGTTCTTAACTTACTCTTGAATCCATGGGCATCCATTACACATAATATACTAATATTTGTTTACACTTTGTTTTTTTCCTTGCCTGATCATCTTTGGAACACAAATAAATTGCAGCAGAGAAATCATTCGCTTAGGACAGAACTTATTATAGCTGTACAAAAAACATTCAAAGTTTTGGAGTCTAATTAAATATTGGCTGTAAGCAGTCCTTTCTTGGGCATTTGTAGATTTGCTCCCTGCTCAGGAGGACTCCTGTTCCATAGTCTAACTACTGTATGACCAGCTTATTTCCCCCCACTTCTACACTGCATTTTAAAACTCTGCAGTGTAAATAACAAATCTCTAATAATCACTTTTAAACTATGCTTTATAATTATCAGTAGCATATAAAATATAACCTGAAATTATATGTCTACTTAGATTTACTGCATGAGTACACTTCAAGTAATTCATTCGACCACTAAAGCATGACAGTTAGCTTTTAAACCACATCATGTTCTGAAATCACCTATGGAAAGACTTAGGACTGTTTGTGGAACAAACCAGGAGCAAGGCAGATAAAAGAGAACTGAGGAATGGAAACCACACTTTATAATAGAAAAATCCAATTCAAAGGGGAGAACTTTGTTACTCTTCAATAGGTTTTGTTCAATCACTGCAAAGAAAGAGCAGCTCTGTTGCAAGTAGTCTAATTAAATCCGAGTTTTATAATAGAGCAGGAAACTACTTCTGTTTGAACATTATTAATGTAATAATAATGCAAATGACGGTCACTTTTTTTGTACATTACTGTTCCAAAGTTATCCTACTTGATTCTCAGGTTTCATTCAGCATTCATTATATCTCTTATTTATAGCTACAATTTGGCTATAAGGGAATAACAAGTGTTTGCACTGTTACATTAATTGTTGTTACTCACAATTATTCATATAGTTAAAATCTTTTAAATAGAAACTTACTATGTCTGCTAATTCCTCTTCTGCTATTACAGCTATGTGTGCAAATAAAATCCTAGTTTTGCTTCCCTTTGTTTTCAGAGATCAAAGGGTGTCCAGGCGTAAAAATGGAGCCATTAAACATGATCAATTATGGACATCTCATGCACTAAGTCTCAGAAAATGCTGTAGACTACTGCACGAGTCTAGTAGCCAATCCTGACACCAAATAATTTCTTCTACACTTGCACCAGTCTAACCACAAGAGTATCCCTCTGACTGTCAGTGGCTTTCACTGATTTCAAAAAAGAAGTGGCAGAAATATATGGGTGTTTGATTCCAAGGGAAAATTGGAACCCGCCTAAGTTCTAGGAAATATCCAATGTGGACTCTGCAGTTGTTCCCTCACTCAGCAAGGAGCCAGTCAAAATCTCTCATTCCAATTTAGCTGATCTCTAGAGAGTTTTGGGGCCAAAACATTTTATGACATTGCTCAATTTCACACTCACTGAGGCACATGACTGTCAACTGCAACACATGAACAATATGAAAATTGGCAGGCAGAATATGACAGTAGGTGCCATAGAATCTGCAGGAAAGTTGTAATAAACACCATTATGGAATGACTTCCTGCCACAGCAGAACTATCTGTCTTACTTGCATTAGTTGGCAGTTATGCTGCATTCTGGAGAATGAAAATATTCTACCTTCTGCAGGTCTATCACTTGCTCTGCTATTAATACTTTCATGTTTTATGACTTGATTCTAATGGGAATTCAGGTCTATTGTTCAGATATCTGATATTTTACAGGAAATTCGTATTGTAATTGCACTAAATTTTTGTTGACTGAAGATAATGCAAAACAGTACTGAATCACATACCTCATGGCAAGGTGCAGTTGCATGGCTTTTCTAATAAAGAAGTTGTCACAATACACTTGTGGGAATATAACAGAAGATTGGCAAGAAGGAATTGTAAAACATATTCAAGTGTAGAAAAACACATAAATCATGCTAATTATTTCCTAGTCTTCTGTGCTTAACAAGTAGAACCTTTGTGTTTAAATAACATAAGCCTATGAAAAACACAGGGCCATCCTAGAAAACATGCTTGATATTTCTTCTGCTGTGAGGAACATTAAAGTACAGTGGAAAACTATTCAGCCTCTTCCAGATAACATACAGGCAAAGTAGCAATTTAGGGGTTCTCAAGGACAAAGCTCCACAGTGTCTGTGTTCCTGCTTGTGTTTACTCTGCCTGGGTGCTATTTTGGAGTTGCCTCAGATCAGGAGGTAACAGAAATAAGTTTATTCTTTGCATTTTATCCGTGGCTTTGTGGTTGTTCCTGTGTTCTGCCTGTGTTCAGCTAACACAATATGTGGTCTAACAGTGTCATGTTAAAAAACTTCACCTTTAGCAAAGAAACTATATGATAATTATAATCCACCTCTCAGTAATCCTAGACAGGATTTTAATGACCAGAATTTCAACAAAGTCTTTCTATCTCAGTTGAGTTTCCCACAGAAGTAGAATAATTTTTCAACCTAAACCATTCTCAGATTCCCAATATGCTCTGGGCTTTTATAAAAGAAAAAACAAATGTTTGTTAGTCACTGTGAATGTATATTGCGTTGTTGTAGATTCTATATTTATCTATGTATATGTGTGCGTGTGTGTGAAGACCAGCAGAAATATATACAGGACAAACTCATCAACAGTCTTAACTCCCATTTATCTTTTATCTTCAGTCTGAAATGGTTAACAACAGAGGCTTCACACACACAGCCTATTAATTCAGAGCAACCATTAACCAAAAATAACAGAGTAGCCTGGAATTTTGTTTCAAGCTGACAAGGTGGAAATCCTGAAAAAAATCTCTGAAGCAAGTTTTCCAGAGGAATGCAAATACATAGCAGAAAATTCACAAAAGCTGGCTTTTTGCATAAACAAATAGCCCCTTCCTGTGTTAGCTTATCATTGGTCTATTAGATCTGCTCTTAAATGTTCCTTGAAGAATTCCTTTAAATCACTGTCTTTGTGAGAGGAACAGTGGACTTGAAGTAGAGGAAGGAATACCACCAAAAAGAGAATGACCACGCATGAACATATGCATTTCCACCAGCGCAAGATCTCAAACATGAAAGAAAGCCCTTCCACAGCAGTGAGCAACCAAGATCTCAGTTGTATCTTCATAAAACCAGCTCAGACACTGCTGAATCACACCCAGGAAAAGATAGGAAACTTCTGTAGGATCACCAAAAAAAGAACAGGTAGCAGAAGGAGAACAGGTAGCAGAAGGAAAACAGGTAGCAGAAGGAAAACAAGAAGTACATCTCCTGGGAACGTACAACCTTACAGATTGCCCATATGTGCTAAATGCATTCCTACAAGTTCTGCTTGGACACAACTGCACTATAAAATGGATTTAAAACATCAGCCACCTATTTGGCACAAGGAAGCCTTCAGCTGATTAAAAGACTACACAAAGACTACATGATGTATGCTAACTGGCCCCTTCTCAGCTCTCCAGGTTTGGAGTACACTACAGGGACAAGGTGAAGAATAGCTCAAATCTGCTCAGCTCCTTCAAACCTCACAAAACTCATGAGCACTTCTGCCTCAGTGTCAAAGCAAACATTATCATACTCCCAAAGCAGTAATTCATACAAAACATCAATTCTAAAACACATGACCATCAAAGATAGCCTGTGCTCCAAGAAGCACAGAAAAAACTGTCAGCAATCCACTCATGTATCTACAGTAGACATGATGTTAGCAGGATTTCAACTTACCTTGCAGGAAAAAGCAAATATGCATTCTGAGTAAATTCTGAGACTTTCAGGAAACTACAAAAATAGCTTAGAGGCTCATTTACAGTTCATCTGCAGCAACAGAAAAAAATACTGAACATGCCAAAAAGCCTTGGAAAGCACACCTCACTTACTAAGTAGAGAAAGCACATTTGAGCAACATAAAAGTGTTAGAAATAAATAAATAAACAGAGAAAAGTTACCAGAGAGAGAAAAATATTTTCCTACCTTGGTTCACACATTCTGGTATGGTCACATTGGTGTTATACCGTGATTATTCCAGCACATGCGACAGGAGTACCAGACCTTCATACTCGAGGAATCAAACACAAAGCAGAGCATCAGGATTATGGACTTCGTTGCATTTATTATAGAAACAATAAAGAAGGCTCCATCTTTCTAGAGACAGGCTTGTTTTGTCAAGTTATCAATTCACTGTAAGCAATTTGAGATTAATCAGATCTGGTGACATGGCGAAGCCATTAATTCAGAAACTGCCCATAATAAAGCCAACCGATAGCAAATTGCTTCAACCCTGATCATTGTGTTTATTAAACGCTTATATCAAAGACAATTAATGCAATGCATTACACATAACTTATCACACATAATTCAGCTACAGATGTATATAATCAAGAATCAAACTACACTTCACCCAACAGATAAGTTTGAAAACTCCTTTTACAAGGTCTCAGAGCAGGTCTCAGAGTAAAAATTATGGAATGAAACAAAATTGAACATGCCACAATATCTTGATCCATGTTGTAAGTGTATTTCAGGAGGGAGGAAAGAGAACAACCACCCACTGCTTTCAGAGAGCTTTTCCTACTCAAAACCACCACAATGGCTGTTACAAACAGTTGCAGATGCTGCAAAAAGGTGACAGTATAGGAACTGTGAGGGGCCAAGGAGAGGAAGTTGTGTCTTTCTCAGGGCCTAACCTCAAACTCACTGAAGCTCCAGGAATGTCATAGAATCACCAGGTTGGAAGAGACCCACTGGATCATCGAGTCCAACCATTCCCACCAATCTCTAAACCATGCCCCTCAGTACCTTATCCAGCCACATCTTAAACACCTCCAGGGAAGGCGAGTCAACCACCTCCCTGGTCAGACTGTTCCATTGCCTAATGACCCTTTCAGTGAAGTCCTCCTAAGAAATATTGAAAAATAAAACAGAGAAAGAGGACCTCTCTTCCCAGGTAGCCTTGAGGGACATCATTAGAGGGTCATTGCAGGATGTGGGATGCCTGCAGTGGGAAATGGCTTGCTCCTGGGTAGCTGGCAGCTGAGCAGCAGAGGTGGCCAGCCTGAGATGTGCCATGCTCCCTGGGTCATCAGGGCTGGGTAAAGCCCCCAGGGATGATGTCCACCCAAATGCAAGGTGTTACCTGCCTCTCAGAGAAAGTGCAGTCCTTCACAATTTACCTCGGTTTTAGGGAGGTGACAGGCACCAACCAAGCAGCACCTGTACCACACACACAGGGCTTTTGCAGCTCCAGGGATGACCATTCACCATCATTGCCACTTCTTCAGGGGAATGGTAGCACTGTAAGTACCTGCAGCACACCTATCTCCTTGGGAAGCCTCTTCTGAGAGGAACTGGCACGTTTTCTGCATTTCTGCTCCTGGGACAGCAACCAAAACTATGCCTGAAGGACAGGGAATTTTATTTTCCACTTTCTTTTAATTATTCCTTCTTCTTATTTTTTCTTCCTGACAGGATTTTTGGAGCAGAACAACCACGGTCCCTTATGCAAACAAGGACCACAAACACCCCAAAAAAACTTGGTGGAGTGCAAGCTAATCTTGCCTCAGCAAGGCAACCTGTTAAACCTACACATGATTACATGTAAAGGGTGGAAAAGCACTGGTGGCAAACAGCCCCTCAGCATTCCTCAGGCCCTAGCCTCCCTCGGCCCCTGCAGCCAGGGCACAGCAATGCTCTGGTTCCTTCCTATATCCTCTGTGGCAAAGCACACGTCACACAATATTTATATAGATGGTATAAATATACAGTACTTATACACAGGTGAATAAAACAAGCTACCCCACCTTTCTCTGTAAAGTCCAGTTCTTAGCATCACTGGAATTTGGTATGGTTTAACTTCTTTAAAGGGGAAACAGACAGAGAGAAAAATGTCTTCAGCTGTTTTTTTTAACTTATATCATTTTTCCAATCTCTTTGTTTTTATTAGTAAGTTTTTCTTGTTGATTTCAGTTGCCTGGCATAGCAAAGTTGAATGGGTACCTCATTTTACACCCATCAGTGTGCCTTAGCACATGCCCCCTGCCTCTGCCTGGTTCACATTTCTGCTCTGTTCTCAGGGCTTCCAGGTAAGGTTGAGGATCCTGTTAGGAATCACAATATAGGAAAGTCTCAAAGCTATTATTCTTCTCTGTAAGCTATACCAAACCATGTTCTGGTGCTGCTGAGAATCAGACGTGCCACAGCAATGACCTCAGGTATTTTGAATGCAAAAGTAATGACTGTCAAGACGAAACAGATCACTTACAAAGAAAAAGAAGAATGTATGCAAGGACAACTTGCCTGCCACCTTACTAAAAGAGCAATTCAATAGCAAAAGAGGCTATGACTCTGTTATTATTTATTCCTTGTTTAATTCTTAATATCCATTGGTGTTACTATGTAGTTTAAGACATATGTGTATGAATAATTACATTGCATTTCTTCTGTTCCAGGATATGGGCTACTGACTGTTTCATTCTGTTTACTGACATATGTAGATTTTCTTAAAGTTTTGAAAAGCATGTTTTAAGCATATTATTTTTTTAATAACAATGTAATTTATATTTTAAATTAAATCCATGAACTTTCACTTTTCTGAAAAAACTGAGTTGTTAGTCTCTAGGAAATACACCTAGCTGCTTTCAGAATCACATACGAAGTTTCACAACTGTGCATTTGACTTATTTTTTTATCAGCAATTGCATAGAAGATCATTGGTTTATCTTGTCAAATTCATACCTTTGTACAGTACAGTGGCTAACAGTGTTCTGCTTGAGGCAACAGGTTATTTTGTTTCTTTCTCCAAAAAGTTGTGCGTCATAAGGATGTGACTCAGATATTTCAGATATGTTAGGTAATCATTGTTAATATAGATATCAACTCTTACCTTAAGGGTACTTCCTGTGGTTAGTGCAGAAGAATCCCAAAGGGGAAAGGATCTACAGGGAAAGTACACATTTGTTGCTTATTGTTGTTTGCTCTTTCAAGCGATTTTTTTCATCTTATTTTCAATAATCCATCTGGAGTTACTTGTAGCATTACTCCTCTGAAGTAAATTCAGCTTTTTTTCTCTTGAATGAAGGTCATAGGTGATGTAAGTTTTATAGGTAGACATAACGTTTTATTGGCTCAGCTGGCATCCTTAGGAACATTAGGCAAGCTTTTTGGCACAGAAGACCTCTGGTCAGCTTCAGAAAAAAGGTAACTAATTATTTTGCCATCAGAGTTTCTTAGTAAGTCTCCCTAGAGAACTGGTGAAATCCAGACAGATCCTACTCTCCTAGCCCATTTAGCTGAAGCCAAGGGGACTGGATTTGCAGAGTCAGAATAGAATTTGTCACCTTCAGGAAAACCTTTGCTTCACTGACACATGAAGAAAAATCCTGCATTATTTTAGAGATATGTTTAAAGGCTTGCTTTTTCCATGTACTTCTCTTCCACTACAAACACTCTAAACAATCAGAACTACTACTATAATATATATATGTTGTTGGATATCAAGTGTTCTTGTAGGACTCACTCCCACTATTTCACGTGTAAACACATACTAGCAGGACTCCTGGGTCTCATTCTTAGGAGAAAAGAGGGTTTGTTCCCACCAGAAAAGAGTGGTCCCTCTGATACTAACACTGGTGTGTTTGGGGCAGTGGTTGATTCCTGGTTTATGGAATCTGGTTTCATGGTAGGTTGTTTCAGGGTCCTCCACTTCTACCCATGCATGTGATGCCACTAATTGCTGGTAGTGGACAAAGTCCTCCTTCTAACTGGAAAAACTGCTTTGCTCTTGAGTTGTGCAAAGGTTGAGAGTAGTCATTTTACCCCTGATAATAAATCTCCTATTCTTTTTGACAAAGGCTTAGATATTTAACATGCATCACACAAAGTGAATCCATACAGAGCAAACAGTCAGACAGAGACTGCCATTGTGGATGAGTTGTATTACCTTCAGCCTTGTGCTTAAAAATGTCCTTGAGGTGTGGTCTTGGCTCCACCCCAACACAATGCACATGCTGACAGATCAGTGCATTGTAAAATAATTGCTGGTAGATAAAGTATATCCTCATAAAAAAATGTACACCCTGATGAAAAGATCAATATAAGTTATCAAGAAACTCTATTTGGAAGCTGAGTGAAGGCCACGTGAACACGGAACAGGGACTGGGAGTTTTGGATGAAGTATTTCATTAAAAATCATACAACAGAATGGGTAACATTCCTTTATAGGAGAGAATGAATAGCAAGGAAAGGGAAATCTTACTATCCACTGTCACCCCTTCTATTTTTTCTTGCCCTCCAACCCCACCTGTAGGGGTTTTTTTCTGGTTTCTTTACTGCTTTTTGTTAAGAATATTTGGTTCTTAGTTGTCAACTCAGTAACTTTCTTGAGAGAATTTTTGAAACTTTAAACTCATTAATAGCTGTATTGGAACAACTGAGATTACTTCCATTTTTAGGTAAGATTCTACTAAATACCCAATTCCATTCCACATATTAAAAAAATGTAGTTTAAGAACATATGCATCCCACAATAAACTCATTGCATGCTTTGGCATTAATGTTACCCTAACAGTTAAGAACCCCAGTCACAGGGACTAGGATTTTCTTGTGCTAGGCATTATAATATGCTATGATCTGAATCAAATCTTGGAAGGTATGCACAGGCACACTTTGCCAAACTTGGTTGGAGTTTCATTTTTTTTACATCTCTCAGAAATAGTCCTATTTATCTAGATATTTATTAAGCTAAGTTAGTGCCTGTAGTGCAGTAGCATTGAATTTCCCTCTGCAGTGCTGTACAAACATGAAACATGAGAATTCTTGCAGATAAAAGGTAATATAAAGACACGGAAGAAGGAGAAAGAGAATACTAATAGGCATCTAAGGTTACCTGTGCTATTTATGAAGCTTAAAGGAAATAGACAGCTGCTTGAAACTGGGGTTTTTCAAATTATTTCCATAGTAGTGTGGTCCTGCTCTCCTAGCTTTAGGATGGTAGCCACAGTGTTCATGGAGTGAACAGTAGTCATTAAACACCGGGGAGGGATCAAAGCAGACTAGGGGCACAAAGTTTTCTTAAACTTCAGCAAACAATGTCATTTAAAGGAGACTCTGAGATACAAGGATGTCCGTGCACCACCTCAAAGACAAACAAAATTCAGAAGCATGAAGTCCTTTCCATGGCTTGTTTAGAACAGTACAGAAAGAATTTTTTATACTGGGTCATTTAACTCTTTCAGTCACAAAGTCCTGTCCTGTCCTCTCCTCTCCTCTACTTCCATCTCACTTTGACTCCTGTAAGAGGAGCTTGTCACACTCATAGTCCAACTCATAGCAGCAACAGCAAAGGGCAAAAAAGAAAAGAGACAGTGAAGAGGATGTTCATCTGTTTGCAATAGCTAAGCTGCATCAGAAAGTCATGAAGGGAATTCAATTGAGAAGTCTTTGAAGTCTTTTAACTTCTAAGTTTGCTTCTCGTCTGTACTGCCTGCAACCATGGTCCAAATTTCCTTTAACTTAATAGCTACAACCAAAACAACAACAGAACTGTAGAGACAGTGAACACAAAGACATCATAACAGGATCCCCTAAGCCATATTTTTTGTAGAATATAGGAGAGTATTCTTCAGAATTACCACTTTATGCTTGCTCAGCTCGTTCCTTGAAACATTATGTTGGCCACTGCCACAGATAGGATATAGGTTTGGGTGGGTGTTTCCTCTTATCTACTTCTTATGCTTAATGAACAGAGTGGAACTACTTCTCATTTGGGTAAGCAACACCAACTTGCCTAATGTTCTTGTTTTATGTTAATGTTGGGGGCAAAAAACTCTCCAACATATTAGGAAAGCAAATATGTATTTATAAGAAAGGTTTGATTCTGCTTCCCAGTATCTAGTTAACTTTTCTGCTGAATTACAGAAAGGTTAAGAGTTTGATTTGGCACCCATTAAATGCTTTACCACACAATAGAAGTACCAGGATATCTCTGAGCTAAATGTAACACCCTAGAATGATATTAGCAGTTGTATGAACAACTTGAATTCCAGTAAATACTAACAAAGAGTAGTTTTCTTTTCAAGTAAAGTTGTAAAGACGTGCTTTAAGCAGAAACAAGATCCCCCCAAATTCCCTTATGCTGCAACTTGTTGATTTGTTAAACGATACATCAAGCAATTTGTTCTCTTGCCACATTCTGAGCAGCTGGATCATTCTGACTGAAGTATTTTCACCCTCTCCTTCCAAAAATATTTGGCAGAAGTAGATAAAAGTTTGTAAAATGTCAACTAAATGATTAAAATCTTGACAAGGTCTTAGTAACTGGAAAGAGGGTCTCAGCATGAAAAATGTTGTATAATCCTATCTAGCAGTGCTATAAGGTAAAAAGATATAAGAAGGTCTCAGGAAAAATCAAAACTAGACTCAGTCACATTCTAGCTGATACATAACTGATGGTTTGAGATAATAATTAATGTCAGTAGATATGCAGTCATTCGTCTTCCACATTGCTACATTATACATTGCCTTAGGATAGGAAGCATTTTGCCAGTTTAGTAGCCAGCATGTGAAAGCATACATTTATTATCAATTTATACATCATTAAAGGATTAATAAAAATTTTACAACTTCCATAGATGTCTCTTCACCTATTTCAGTTGGACGTGAATACTGTTCTATTATATTTTATTGATAAATTAAATTATTATCCATCTGTGAAGAACAGAGGATCAGTCTCTAAAATAAAAGTGCAAATTCTTATGTTTTAGAAAATTAACATAATTTAAGAAAAATAAGAATTTCCATAGGTCTTTGTTATTGCTTTCACTATCCAGATCTCTGGACCACAGAAAAAATATCCACAGACAGTTCTTTCTCCAAGATATTCTTCATGAAATCAATTCAGATAATTATCTTTTCTGTAAGCCTAGAGGAAAAGCTTTCCCACATTAATGTTGGAGAGCCATTGAATAAAAAAGGTCAAAGGAAAATGATTTTTTTAATAACTTTTTATGTAGAACTGTCTAAATTACATGCATAAATATATTTACATTCCTTTCTTTTTATGAGCAAATATTAGCCAAAGTAGTGACTAATTAACAGGTACACCTGCAAGAAAAACCACGAGCATTTCCTGGCATTCTGTTCTATTTGTTTCTACTGTCCTTGGTTTCAAAATATAACGTAGAAAAGGTTTTGCTCCATTCAGAACCTTTAAATGGTTTTGATATACAAATATCCTAGCAAATAATTATAGAGCCAGAAGTCTTCTTGGGTACAGCTAATGTCTCTGACGTACAGAATGAGCTCATTCCATCCTTTCATGAGCAATCACATGGGAAATTCCTTCCCAAAGTCCTACTTGCCTTTGATTTTGATATATACAGGATGTTGCTTCTGTTAGGAGTGAAGTTGGACAAAACAGAAAACCTCTCTCTATTGTCCAGGTAGTTGAGATACAACAAAGTCATCATAGGTGGAAGACCCATTCCCACCCTTTGCACAGGAAAATCTGGGAACAAGGGTTAGCATTTTTACTTAGCAATTTTTGATAATTAGGGGGTTTTACTCCAATAACAACCAGTATCATGTTCCTATCATGCTAGTATATAAACTTGGAATTTGTTAGTTCCTTCTTGAGACAATTATAAGAAAATTATTTTAGCCAGGAAAAAGATAGAAGGGAAATCAGATACACAGAGGAATTTTGCACTTTGTCATTCTGCAAGGAAATCAGAAAGTTGAAAATAAATCCAAGGGCTCCACCATGAAATGATGGAGTTCAAGGTTTTTAGGGCAGTGAGGAAAGCATGCAGCAAGCTCACTACACTGGACTTCAAGAGAGCAGATTTTGGCCTCTGCTCAGTAGCATATCATGGGATAAAGACTTCGAGGATGGGTTGGGGAGGTTGTAGGGGGAAGAAAACTGATTAATATTCAAGGGTCCCCACCTCCAAGGTCACCAGTGATGCATTCCAACAAACAGGAAGTCAGGTAAAAACACTAGGAGGGCTGTGAGGATTAACACGGATCTCCTGGATGAACTCAAACTTGAAAAAGAACCCTAAAGAGGGTAGCTGCAAGGGCAGGTAGCCTGGGAGGAATAGAGAAAAAATCTCCAAACAACCAGGGATCAGGTTAGGAAAGCTGAAGCCCAGATAGAATTAAATCTGGCCTAGGACAACAACAAGAACAACAAGAAAGGTTTCTATATGTAAATCACTGATTAAAGGAAGATGAAGAAGAATGTGAGCCCTCTCTGGAAGGAAATAGAAGACCTAGTTTCCCAGGACATGGAGAAGACTAAGGTACTCAGTGACTTTTTTGCCTCAGTCTTCACTTGTAAGGTTTCAAGCCACTCCACCCAGGTCTCAGAAGGCAAAGGCAGGGACTGGGAGATCAAAGAACCACCCACTGTAGGAGAGGATAAGGTACAAGTCCATCTAAGGAACATGAAGGTGCACAGGTCTATGGAACCTGATGAGATCCATCAGGTCCTGAGGGAACTGGTAGACAAAGTTGCTAAATCACTATGCATCATATTGAGAAGTTATGGCAGTCTACTGAAGTCCCCAGACACTAGAAAAGAGGAAATATAATCTCATTTTTAAAAGAGGGGGGGAAAGGAAGATTCAGGAAACTACAGGCTGATCACNAATTAAATCTGGCCTAGGACAACAACAAGAACAACAAGAAAGGTTTCTATATGTAAATCACTGATTAAAGGAAGATGAAGAAGAATGTGAGCCCTCTCTGGAAGGAAATAGAAGACCTAGTTTCCCAGGACATGGAGAAGACTAAGGTACTCAGTGACTTTTTTGCCTCAGTCTTCACTTGTAAGGTTTCAAGCCACTCCACCCAGGTCTCAGAAGGCAAAGGCAGGGACTGGGAGATCAAAGAACCACCCACTGTAGGAGAGGATAAGGTACAAGTCCATCTAAGGAACATGAAGGTGCACAGGTCTATGGAACCTGATGAGATCCATCAGGTCCTGAGGGAACTGGTAGACAAAGTTGCTAAATCACTATCCATCATATTGAGAAGTTATGGCAGTCTACTGAAGTCCCCAGACACTAGAAAAGAGGAAATATAATCTCATTTTTAAAAGAGGGGGGGAAAGGAAGATTCAGGAAACTACAGGCTGATCACTCTCACCTCTGTGCCCAGCAAGATCCTGGATACTCTACAGAGGCACATAAAAAATAAAGTGGTGATTATTGACAACCAACATGGCTTCACCAACAGCAAGTCATGCCTTACAAATCTGATGGCCCTCTATAAGGGGGCTACAGCATTGATGGATAAACTAAGAGGAAATTATATCATCTACCTGGACTTGTGCAAAACATTTGACACTCCTGCGTGACATCCTGGTCTCTAAATTGGACAAGTACGGATTTGATGGATGAACTACTCTGCTTGTACGAACCACATTGTTTGGATGGTTGCACTCAAGGAGTTGTGGTCAGCGGCTCAGTGTCCAAATGGAGATCAGTGACAAGTGGTGTTCTGTAGGGCTTGGTATTGGGACCAGTGCTGTTTAATGTCTTTGTCAGACATGGACACTGGGATTTATTGCACCTTCAGCAAGTCTGCTGATGACACTAAGCTGCTTGGAACAGTTGACAGCAAAGGATATCATCCAGAGGGACATTGACTGGCTTGAGAGGTGGGCTTATGTGAAGCTCATGAAGGTCAAATGTAGGGTCCTACAACTGAGTTGAGGCAATCCCAAGCACAGTTACAGGCTGGATGGAGAATGGATTGAGGGTAGCACTGATAGAAGGACTTAGGGGTGCTGGTGAATGAGAAGCTCAAGAGGAGCCAGCAATGTGCACTTGCAGTCCAGAAAGCTAACAATATCCTGGGCTGCATCTAAAAAAGGTCAAGAAGGGATTCTGCCCTTTTTTCTCTACTCTTGTGAGACCTCGTCTGGAGTACTGCATCCAGCTCCAGAGTCCTCAGCACATGAAGGACATGGATCTGCCACAGCAAGTCCCTCTTCTCTTGCCCTTTTCCTTGCTTACTGAATAATTCAAATGTGCTATAATTTTGTTCCTTGCTCATTAAAATAAAAAGTTCTCTTTTTTGTCACATTTCTAATTGCTTGGCATGGATGCACCTTTATTTGCCTCAAGTGAAAGAGTCCTCAGTGTCAAACCAGGCTGGAACCCAGGATTCTCAAACTGGTGCCTGACAAGGGCCCTTCGAATGAGTTGTAAGTGCTTTGGAACAGTTCAACTCTTACCTACCCAATCAATAGAAGATTTGGGAGAGCATGGCAGTTTTTCTAAACCAATTCATCTTAATCCAAAGAATTGTATCTATGAATTTAAATATTATGCTCTACATAGACAATGAACCATACTATCTCAGGATAGTATGAGTATGGGGTGCCCCATGAAACATGTAATGACATGATCTGTATTCTGTTTTTCATTATGAAGAGAAATTTCAAGCACTCAAGCACTTCTATATGCCATGCTATTTAGTAAGCTACTTTGACCTGACTTTTGACTTAAGTGCTATCAAAAGAATAAATTTAACAGGTTTGAGTAGTCACTTGAGGTAAAATAAGCTGCAAGTGTCTCCGAACTGAAAAGCATGGCTTTATGGAACATAACTGTACTCCGCCTTCTCCAATTCCTTTCCTGATAGTTCTTTTTTTATACCACCCTCTATTTCCCCTTTTTAGCAAGACATTCTTCTGCAGCCAAAAGCAGTGACTGACAAGAGAAGTTGCTTCAGCAGTACACAGCGAGCATGTGTGCAAGGATCATCTTTCCATGAAGGATCAGAGACACTCTTGTATGGAAGGGTCTGAAAAGAAATATGCAGAGTGAATAACGGAGTGCAAGTAGTGGTGTTGCAGGCAGCACAGTTTGAGTTCAAAAGGAAGTTGAGAGGCAATTTGGTATAACATTTAGGTGAATACAAATAGCACGAAGTTGCACAGGACACTTTTGTCTGTAGGTAACAGTGGGATTAAAGAGCTAGGCACAGGAGTGAGGACTGTTGTAGAGCATGCAGCTGAGGTGCACAGAAATGCATCAGCAAATTAAAAATAGAGTGGCAGAGAAAATTCACAGCAATATGTAGCCCTTCACACCATTGCCTGCTCTTTCCTGATAGACAGCCAATAGGCTTAGCAATAAAATGGCAGTAGGACTTTTATTCCCAGGTTTTCATATTAAACTCCACCCTCCCTCTGCATAGGATCCAAATGGCTCATACCTAACCTACAAATTTGAAGAGATCCTATGTGCAGTGGCATAAGTGCCATAAAGAACATGTAAGGGGCACGTATTTGGATGATGACCTTTAGGATCTCAGACCACCCCTTCAGCATTGTATAATGTCCTGTCTTCACTAAGCTTCCTTAATACCCCACTATCTGCATTTAATCTGATTCTCAAGCTCCTTATCCGTAAGCAGGGTACTTGACCTTTGGCTGTGACTCACAGGAATGTAAATGAAATCAGAATCTTTCTCATTACTTCCAGAAAGCTGCAAGAGTAGCCTTTACTGTTTTTTGCAGTGTTTCCACAGGTAAGTAACCGTCATTATTGAACATGGTGCTAAAATATAGTTGAGTTTTTATGAAATAAAGTTTCTAGTATTGTGGAGACTCCTACCTTCTTTACAGATGCATGCCACAGAAATGAGAAGAAATGAAGCCTGGCTCATTTCAAATTCTCTCATCTCCTTCAGTAGTTACAGTACATTCATTATGGTAAACTAGCAGAGCACCATGCATATATGTACATACACTAACAATAATAAATTGCAATAACAAATTGAATAGGTGACTTGCAGTATCTCCCAGACCAAAGCCTGACTGCATGAGATCAATTGACGTTCTGCTGTGACTGGTCCTTAAATACCATATGCATAAAGGCAATTAACTTCAACCAAGTGTGAGTTGTTTGCATGTTCTTTCCATTTGTGAGGAACAATACTTAAAATTAAAACTCACTTCAGCAGTAGAAGAATAACAGTAATAAGAAGAGTTGTATTACTCTGATGAGTAATGATGAGTAATGTTGCAGTAAAGGGCAGTGGAATTTTGGAGCCAGGTTGTTCACTGACCTGGTTCTCCATGGAGGTCAAAAGAGTGCCAAGGCTGGAGCAAGGAAGGGAGTGGGCATGTGGAGCCAGTGCAGGGGGAAAGGAGAGAGCAGAAGGTCTGCTTTAGATGGATTTGAACATCTTGGGAACTGCTTCTTAACTGATGAGGTAGAACAGGATGTCACAGAGGAGAGCAGCAGGAGGAACCACTGTGGTTGTCTGCACTGAACATCGGTATTAACCATCCCAAAACAGATAGATTCTGCTGAACACATGGTAGCCCACGACAAAACTATCTACATTGAGCTTTTATTTGCAAATTGTTCTATCCCAGGAGTTAGTCTGCACAAGAGTTTTCTCAACTTGCAGATTTGTCTCATACTCTCTGCTGGTGACAGAAAAGGAGCAGAAGAGCAATGAACTGAACACTGAATAGTTGTATTGTTATTTGTCTGCTCAGGATAGATGGCAGGTAACTTACGTTCATCTGAAGAACAGAGCTGATAAGAAAATAAGGGATGGTAAGCTTAATTTGTTAGATAGGAGTTCAGCTGAGCCTCTAAACCCAGTCAGCACTGCAGATAGGAGTTAAACTTTGAGCCTGGTCCCCACATACAGACTGAACTTAAAGTCACATGCCAATAAGTGCATAAATTTAGTCTGTCTATTACTGAGGATGTGTGCAGCACTAATGAGCATACTCAATTCTGAACAGTTTTCCATGGAACAGATACAGGAATGAGTCATCAAATATCACTGAGAAAGCCTCACAATACAAGGAAAAATACATCAAAATATGTCGAACAGCAAATTCTGAAATAGGCAAAGAAATGCAAACAAAAACCTGAGAGTGCTTTGGGAAAAAAAGAATCATTAAAATGAGGGCTAGACACAATTACTGGGGCAGGAAAAATAATTATGTCAAGCTTGCGGAGAAGAAAAACAAAGGAGAAAATTGACTATATCTAAGACTCCCACCAAGGATTCTAAGAGCCAGATTTGGCTCATGTATGTTATTAGTATCCCACAGAATAAGCAGTTTATGAAGTGAAGAAAAGATGCACAGACAAGACAAAAGCACAATAACATATAGGACAGTGAATGTCAAAAAGATTATAAAGCATCTATGGCAATGTTAGTCCAGAAACGAATATTCAACATTATGCACAAGAGAAAAACAAAACTGAAATTCATCCAGATAAATTAATTGAGAGCTATAAACACCATCCTAACACTGACATTCAAGTAAATGCTGTAGGTGAAAAAACTACCAACTGAGAACTCAGATAGCATGTACAATGGACAAGTTATGCTTTCAGCTGAATTTAGTGCGCGATGAACATAAGGACATTAAACCTGGTAAATGATTTGCCACATACATACATACATACATACATACATACATACATACATACATTTTCCCAACTTAAAAAAATAGCACCCAACAGTAAATAATATTGACAAAAGAAAAGACATGGCAGTTTTCTGACAGCAAAACTATAAAAAGTTTTTCCAAGTATTTTCAAAGGGCAGCAATCAGAAAAAAAAATCAGTCAGTACAGATATGTAGTCACACAGTTAAAGCCTAGGAGCAAGAATGACGATGAGAAAGAAGGTGTTGAGCTCACCCAGGTTATATACTAACTAAATAGAAATCAAGCAAACTGTGCACTTAAGCTATTATTTTGAAAACCACAACATGAATGACCACATTTCATTAATCCAATTTGAATTGTGTAGAAGCCACTGTTTGCAAGATATTAGATAAAAGTTTCATTTATTTCTCTTGCATCTTTCATTCTTCTTATTTAAGGTGAGCAAAGCAAATGGTCTACTCTTCCTTGCCTGCCAGCAGTTCAAGATACCAGTTACAGGCTCTGCTTTTAAAGGAGAATCCAGAGAGGCAATGGCAGCATAAATGTGCCCTTAAGGAACTAACATCACTAACATCACTGACAAATAAGGTTAGCTACTTCATTTATTCTAATCTTCACTACTCTTAGCTCTCAGGTCTTTTCCAGTTAGATGATCTAATCTCCATAGCCAGCATTTTCTTCTATATTCCATAGTGCCTTCCATAAAGAGGTCTAAAGTTACTATAACAAACTAAAAAGCAGTAACGGCTATATACAACACAGAGTTCAACTGCCATTCTGGCTTAGAGATTAACACTCTCTCCACATGCCTTTCCCTGAGGGAAACCTCTCTGATATTTCTCAGGTGTTGTGACATTATACTAAACAGAAAACGGACTGCATCATATATTCCAGGATCCAGGGAAAGGACCCTATGGCCAGAGCATGTCCACCATTTTCTTCCACAGTGGCAATGCATGTATTTATTAGGGGGAAGTTAACAGGTCATTGAAAGAAGGGTGGAGAGAGAGCATGAATTCCTGGGTAGGGCTGGAAAGCAAAACCATGGTGAGTCACATGTAGACTATCAGCTAAAGGTGAGAAAATCATGGGCAGAACAAGCTGAGAAGAGCATCAAAACCTCTATAGAGCTAGACGGAAAGGGTGTGACAGATCCTCTGCTAATGTCATCTTGATTTACATTACTTGCAGGATGTCATTACTTTAAATTACCCACACCACAATAAATATTCTCTTCTCTGATCTACCCAAATATTCACTCATTTTCACAGTTTGCACGGTAAATGAAGACTTCATAAATCTGAGGTACAATGCAGCTTTAGCCATCTCCCAACTATCTATGGTTTATCATTCTTGTGAGGAGGTAAAATTTCCAACACTAGTGGAGTTGTAATTTGTACAAAAAAGGCAAAGGAATTTTGGTTTCATTGATACCCTTAATTCTACCACTTCCTAAATTCTGAATGCTTGGCTTTGCCACTCTCATATTATATGATCTATTTCCAGGTTGTAATTATAGTATTTACAGTATATATGATATCCACATTTTATCTGGCACTTGAAATTTTACATTAAATTAGTGTAATCAATGCCTCAAATTTTGTCCCTACTACTATGAAAGAAACAAAGAGGAAAAGGTAAAACTGGAGAGCTTATATCCATTGTCAGAATTATGGACCAAATAACCTATATATTGAATTTACTGTTACAATCCATTAGCATAGATTAAAAATGCAAGATAAAAAAAAAAAAAAAAAAAAATCAAAAAAAAAAAAAACAAAAAAAATTTTATTATAATTAAAATTTTTTTTAATAA
>WAAB01022183.1:7697-34070 GCA_013389865.1 Piaya cayana | reverse complement strand
AAAAAAAAAAAAAAGCAAGATCAAAAAAAAAAGTCAGAAGAATGTTTGTCAGCCAGATCCTTGGCTGTTGTAATTTGTTTCCAATAACCTTCTATAAAATGAGCTGTTCTATATCAGCTGTATAGATCTATCCTAAATTAATTTCCATGTTACTTTAAGCTGAGATATCAAGACCACCTTCTTCATCTCACACAGCATTAAAACTGAGAAAACCAGTCAAAAATGCAGGAAAAAAGAATTGTTTCAACACCTCCTTAAACATACCCTCCTACAAACAAAAGTGCTTTGTTTTAGTGCCAGGCAATACCAAACCTACAGTCCCCTGGTGGATTCCCAGTGTGCATTGGCATTAAAATATTTCCTTAAGTTTCTGTTATTAAAATGCTTCAAAACTTATTTCTGGGGTTTCTTTCCTCTCACACTGAAGAGGAGAACTTACTCCTACCTGCCTTCAAAGGTAGGCTCTTTTCACTGTATTGTCTGGGAAACTCACAAGTACTCCAACTACTCTTTTTTTAATCCATGAGAATGTCTTGGAGCAATCACCCACGTGACCAATGAACATGTTTAGTTAACTCCTGCTGAGTTTTGTGATACTCTCATGAACAGGTATGATTCTCCCAGCAATCAGTAAAATCCCATAGCCTGATAGCTTTCAAAATTTCACAAACCACCAAACAGAGTGACCCAAATTTCTTCTGTACCTCTTTTGTTATATTATCAATTACGCCCACTCCTTTTGGTGGAGAAGTAGGAAGAGAAAAAGCCTGTTTGGTTGGATAAGCTGAACACTGGATTATTATTTGAATATGTTACTACTCCCTGGAGATCAAAAATTTCAATCTAAGCAGTAGCAATCATAACAACTCCAGAATATGTAACGTTTTGAGAAAAATATCTGTAACATATTTTGAAGAACACACCATCAAATACATCTGGGACAACCTTCACAACAGCTATGTAAGACTGTGCACTGGTAAATGCTAAGTGAATGAGTATGCGCAAGTTTGATGTGCACTATTTTAGTCACAGAGTTATAGTGAGTGAAAACTAAAAACTGCCTTAGAAGAAGTGTTAGATATTAGAGCTCTGCTTAGCAACAACTCCAGTAAAAGAGATGGGGCAAATGAAATAGCAGCCTTGACCGAGATGAGTATCAAAAGCACTGACTGCCTTATCAGAAAACTCCTTCCTTTATTGGTAGTCCCTTGCTCTAGTATACCCAATGGGAAATAAGAAACTCTCTCCAAACGTTTTAAAGTAACACAGAAAGATCCTGGTATTCCGTTACTCCCTTCATGAAGAGGTGCATTTGACTTAGAAGGGAAGTAAGGTCTGCTCCTTCCGACCATCATGTAGCCCAGTGCTAAAGATGTATGCATATTAGTTGCTGAAAGCCTTGTGTACTGTGTGGTTTCTTTAATTGCTTAAGTGAGACTAGTGCATATTTATTTAAGACAGTTAACTGGTCACGTAAATAAGATATCATTTGCGTTTTCTATGTACAGATAAATTCATATTTATTCTCAGAGCTAACACAGAATAAAAAAATGTTCTATGGGCAGGAAATACAGTCTTTTCTCCTGGCCTTCTGAAGCATGAAGATATAGACCTAGAGTGTGTAAACAGATTACTACCGATTATGAAGATGTAAATTCATTAAACATCCTGGATATTTTGACAGGAAACCTGTTTAATGCTATAGAAGGACAAGATGTTGACTTAAGTACCCCGAGCTTGTCATAGTAAGCTACCATTGAATTTAGTAAAAACTCAAAGCCAGAGAACACTTCATAAGGGAATTCTTCATTTATTTTATAATATTACATGTGTGAGGATCTAATATATTTAGTGCTAAAGAAAAGTGGAAATAACAGCTGAACTGAAATAAACTGGAAAAAAAATTACACAAACTGAATGGAATATTGTATTGTACTCGTTAGTATTTATAAATGTATAATTTTGGGTTAGGATTTTGATAAGAATCCAAAAGAATTAGGCTGTGATCACTTTTTACAATTAGGACAACTTTCTGGCTTTGTCTCCTCCTGCTTCAGCAGAAATTGCCAACATCAGCAGAGTGCTGAACTGAATCTTACCAGACATGCAGAAGATAATACTGTCCCATTTTATGCAAATAAAGTCCTTTCTGCATCTCTGCACATCTTAATTCACATTTTTCCCTCTCCTTCTCCACCACCCCGATTATATCTCCCCACATACCTGTTACTGAATTTACTGTCATCTGTGAGATTACTAAAGGAACACTCAATCCCTTCATCCATGTCGTTGATAAAGATATTGAACAGAACTGGACCCAAAACTGAGCCTCAGTGAACACCACTTGTGATGGGCTTCCAACTGCATTTAACTCCATTAATCACAACTCTTTGGGCCTGGCCATCCAGCCAGTTCTTTACCTAGCAGAGGGAATGCCTATCCAGGCCAGTTGGTAGCCAGTATCTCAAGCAAAATGCTGTGAGAAACAGTGTCAAAGGCCAAGTACCCTACATCCACAGCCTGTCCCTCATCCTTTAACCAGGTAACCTTGTCATAGAAGGAGGTCAGGTTGGCTTGGCAGAACCTGCCTTTCATTATCCCAAGTTAACTGGGCCTGGTCACCTAGCTGTCTTGTGTGTGCTGTGTGGTAACACTCATAACCTGCTCCATGACCTTCCCTGGCACTGAGATCATGCTGGCAGGTCTGTAGTTCCCTGGATCCTTTCTGTGACCCTTCTTGTAAATGGGGGCACATTTGCCAACTTCCAATCAAGTGGAACTTCCCCAGTCAGCCAGGACTAGTGGTAGATGATAGTAAGGGATTTGGTGAGGAATAAACCCATCCACTAACATAGAGGGCTACCCCACTGCCTCTCCTTTCTTGCATGCCCATCTGAAGAGTTTGTTGCCAACCATAGCAGCACTCCAGTTATGTGAGTCATTCCACCACATTTCTATCATGGCGATTATATCATAGTTTTCTTGCTGGCTCCCTGAGTTCCATCACCCTCCACCCAAGCACACATCCCACAGGTGAATTCCCCACTGGTGTCTGATACCAGTGAAAGAGGGGGGCACACCCTGCAGCATGACATCTGGGTGGCAGCATGCAATCATTCCTGATATTTTCTATGAGAAGACAAAATCAGATTATGCAGAATTCAGAAGTACATTTCAAGGTTTAAACCTGTCTCTAATAAATTTAAGATACAGGCTATGTAATGCTGGATTGATATTTCTCAGATGGGTGCCTAACGCTTACTGGTGCCACACAGAAGGTTTGCAATGGCATACACTCAGTGTCACCGTGTGACAGTGCAGGACTCTTCAAGTGATTAGTCTGATATTTTTTACAAGATTAGTAGCCCCAAGAGGCCAAGAATGACTCCCTAATGCTGGGTCCCCATGTATTAAATGCCCCACACCTCTTCAGACTTCAGAAATCATTTGGGAGTTTTGTCAAGGAGCTGCCTGGCATCAGTTACAGTATTGAAAAACTTCTAATAATTCCTTGCAGGCAATCTGCGTAACTGTAAAGAAACACCAAATTATATTTATTACTGGTCCTGTTATTTGTGAAGGAGGAGTTGTGTTTCATTTACAATCATGTTATGTGTCTTTATTCGATCAAAATGCATGTACGTGTGTATATATATATATATATATAATCCTCCCAAAATGCAAATATCATTGACCAGTCTCTGAGGAAGGAAGAGCATCCTCTGTTTACCTGTTCATTTGCTGAAATCCCCCAAACCCCACCTTTCTAGACTCTCTCAGTCAATCTGGGACTGAAGCCAAATTTCCCTGCTATATAAGACTGACAAAGCACAGGTCAAGTACTCCTCCTGACCAACTTTACACCCAACATCCTTGTGCCAGACTCCACTCAAGATGGGGTTTGGCAGGAGGATGTGGGTACTGAAACGGGCTTTCCTGTTAATAATTTGCTGTATCCATCAGATAGGTAAGAAGTTATCTTTTTTATTGGGAAAATTGAAAGTACTCTGTTTATATCTAGTAATGTTTTAAAAATAAATAGAATTAGTTTTTGTTTCATTTAGCAGATGATTGCATTTTAACAAAATGTCTTTCCATTTTTTTCCATTTTCATTAAGTGTGCAATGACTATCTTTTAATTGGACTGAATTAATTTAACGTTACCTCAAATTACTGAATATAACTGCATTTGGAAGGTAGCCTTTAAGATCAAATAAAAAATAAATATTATTCACATCTTAAAATGTCAGCTTTTCAGTATCACGTCTTATGTCTTACAAAAGCTTTTTATTCCCATTGCATTTTATTCTCATTGCATATTTTAAGATTGATTATTATATTCAGATTTTTATAAAATTTAAAACATTACATTTTCCAGTTGCTAAATTGGACCACTGGTTAATCTTTTGTGGTATCTTGTCACCTACCTGAAGCTAACACTGATTCCTCAAAATTTCTTTCAACTTCTTGTGCAAAAGAGACTAGAAAGGAACATGCATATGGCAATGATTTTCAGTAACTAATTGTGCATTGATAGTACCCTATGCAAAATATTTGTATAAATTACTGATATTGTTTATAAGCAGGACTCAGAGATGCATCTGACACATGTAATCCTTCTTTTTGTATTGGTGCTTTTCTTCTATATATCCATCAGGGCTGGTCTTGGTAGTTTTTATTAATATGATTAGCCCTATTAAATCAATGGGACTGTACAAATTTAAATTACTTGCATGAGTAGAAGCTTGCTAAGTCAGTCCCATCCATGTATAGTAATTACTGCCCTGTCGGCTAACATTTTTAAATCTTCAATTGTCTATGTAAATTTGTCTTACATATAATTTTCAGAACATTGCCAAGTGCAAATATAATTGTAGGCTATTTTATTGTTGTGAAATAAACACTAAAATACTGGTGAGCTGATTTAAGCACAAAATACAACAGTCACTTAGAGTGTAAACTTACATTTAGAGTTATGACATGTCAGTCAAAAGCATCTTCGGTCATTTATTGTCCAAGAAAATTATTTGTACTGTGAAGTGCTAATCTGATAATTGTTTTGAAAAATGAGTAGCAGTTAGACAGTGTCCAGCAAACTCCACTTTATTCAAGTTGTAATCTGTTGAAAACATTTTGAGATTACCTGAGTGACTATACAGTATTGGTTCAATCCCATGCCAGGTCCACAAACATTCTGTTCCTGACCTTATATCTTGGGTGAAATACTAACATCCATATATATGGATATAAATTTAGCAAGGTACATCCAGAAATATTCTAAAGAATCAACTAAGTTGCCAAACTATCAAACAGTAAATTATCTTGACTATTTTTACAACTGAGAAATACTTTTTAATGGTCAACAAGGTGGCAATGCACAACTGCTATACAAACCAACACAGCTAGAATTTCCTTGGTAATGTTGTATTTGCTAAGTAAACAAAAGCCCTTGCTGTTTCTTTATGAAAATTCAGTAGACCAAAATGTAATTTTTTGCTCTGCTACAAAGATTCTCATGCTAGAATAAACAAATTTTCTGTGATTCCATGCCTGCTGAGTTTCCTATAGATGTGTTGGGTGAGACCATTATTCTGGCCTATTATTAAGACTTACAGAGGCATTTGTCTCACCTGATCAGTATAAATTTTATCATCTGATCAACACAAATTACAGTCATATGAAATCATTTACCTAGTGAAAATATCTGTGATACTGAAAGGCTAATGGGAAATTATAAATGGTTAAACTCTGCCCTAAGTTACTTCTTTGTACATCACAAGTGGTCACGCCTAAATTTAAATGAGAAAAGAAATAAATGTTTAGGTCTAAAATAAACTGCAAAAAGTGAAGCAACTTCTAGATATGGTGAAGCTGCCCAGATCCCTTTCCTCCAAAGCCAGCAGTCTCTTGACTACCTCTTTAGGAATGGGGGATTGAATCCCTTCAGGTAGGCTTCCTTCTGCTCTGGGATCAAGTTCTCAATCTGCTTACATGGTGGGCATAGCCAGAAGTTACATGAGAAAAATAATAATGAAAAAAAGTGTTCCTTATCTGGTTATTTTTAAGGCAGAGGTAGTTGTCCAGCTCTCATGGAGGTATCTGAGCTGAGGTTCTTAAAGTGGAGGAAATGCTCAGTGAGGAAATGCTCAGCAAGGAAAAAAGTAAGCAATAAAGGGAACTGGCATTTATGGCACACCCTTGACTTCAGCATTTTCCTCTCTTCCACTAACGTGACTCACTGTTAAGTGACATATGTGTTATGGATCCAGTTCCGAGTAACTGAACCCTTCCCATCTATTGTGCAAGGAAAAAGGGGGCTTAATTTAAGACTAAATTATATAGGCAGTTTCTGTCTGACGGAGAAATTCTCCAGACACCTGCAGTGCTTGTTCGGATAATCCTGATCAGGATTCAGATCTTAGTGATTTCATCACCTAAATCCTTTGAGGATTTAAGCTTGGCAGGTTATAGATACATGTTATTCTGCATATTCCGTGCACTGTTATCGCATGCTGATAGGATTCAATCTTTCACAAAATAGAATGATAGCCATTTTTCTTTTACAGGAAATGCATGACGTAACTACTTATAAAAGACAGGAGTTTAGAGTGCCAATCTAGGAGCTCAGAGTCACTCTTTTTCTAGGCATGAAAGTGTTTAGATCAATATTTGTCACCTCTCAAAAGTCTTCACCAGTACCTTCTCTGGTCCGGTGTTGTTAGACCACACATAGAAAGGAATAAAATTTTAGGAGGTCATGATACAGAGAAAAAATCATCAAGACAGTTCATCTAGTTGATCCAGTAACCATTTAACTGGAGGCACAAAAATAATCCTTGAAGCAAGGCACAAGAATAGGACAGTTTTGATGTAGCTGAATGTCTAATCATGTGGTCACATGATCATGGCCTATTTTTGCCTCTTCTGTCATTGTCCCGCTCCTTTTGGGACCATGTCTCAGCTTCAGGTGGGGTAACAAGAACCCTTGATCAAATAGACTTACAGTATGATGCTTAAGGTTTTCTGCAGTTTTAACTTTCCCAGAGAGAATAGAGAGGTAGAACAGGAAACGTGGTTCTTTTGATTACTTCTCCTGGGTTACTGCTCCGGTTATGTACCCTCAGAGATACCTTCTTGTATCTGTCTGTAAAACAAATCTAAATCCCTGACAGGCTTCAGATTTGCTCCAGAAGAAAAGGCACTGTGCTTAGGTACCAAAGAATCTGGCATATCACAGAATCACTAGGTTGGATAAGACCCCCAGGATCATCAAATCCAACCATTCTTATCAATCACTAAACCATGCACCTCAGCACCTCATCCACCCATCTTTTAAACACCTCCAGGGAAGGTGAATCAACCACCTCCCTGGGCACCCTGTTCCAATGCCCAATGACCCTTTCATGATTTTTTTTTTCCTGATGTCAAGCCTGAACCTCCCCTGGCAGAGCTTGAGGCCATTCCCTCTTGTCCTGTCCCCTGTCACTTGGGAGAAGAGGCTAGCACACTCCTCTCCAGATACAAATCTCTGCAGCCATTACTGGATCAAATTCTAGTTATTTCATTTCTTTTAAACAGTTCTGTGCCTTTTCTTATTATCTAGCTATTACACAGCAATTTTAATAAATTACTCTCTTAAATTTTGTGAATTCTTGTAATTGTTTCACATATCAGTGATATTTAGTGCAGCAGTAAAATAAGGTCTGTGATCCAGTAAAGAGAATCTCTTGTAGTGAGTTTTAAAGGAAACAAAAAAAAGCAGATATACTTAAATGTTACTTGGATTTCAAACTCTGCATATTTGCAACATTTTTTTCTAGAATTACCTATTCCCTTTGATGGGGGTGGGGCTGTTTCCTTTTTCTAATGTGATAAAGAACTGTCCCCTTTATCTTACAAAGATGTATTCAAGTCCTTTGACCCTATCTAAATGCTTTGCTTTGAAAATTCAGATACAGGACATTGTATTTAATATGCTTTTTACAATTTGTTCACAGGAGCCCAGATTGAAATCCAGCAGGAAACAGGAAGCAAATACACCGAGGATGTTCAGCAGAAACATAACAGTATGTTTGTTTATACTGTGTATTTGTGTTTATTTGCTACATCTCTACTAAAAATAGCATCTTGTCTGTAATGCCACATAATGATAAATGTGTATTAACAAGCCTTTCTCTATACAAGAATAGTAGTATCTTTACTAGATACCAATTACTGAACACACTCAGTGTGGCTGTATATAATAGGCAACTCAGAAAAAGAGGTGTGTGTTTGTAGAGGCCGTATACATATGTGAACGAATGTGTAGATACAAAATCAAAGTGGTGTATACATGCAGGATGCTTGTCTCATTATAAATAAGGAAATGAGACCGCTTCAGCAAGCTATAAAGGCAGCAGCTGATGTTAGGAAATCAAGATGGCAACCTAGTTTCATTGATTTTTTTTTCTATGTAATTATTTCTGATCATCCTGTACAATGGATTTGTGGTCATTCCTAAGGGTTTTTAGCACCTTAACAGAAAAATATTAAACAGAGAACAAAGGGCATAATTAAAGTTTCTATTCCCTCCTTAGAAAGAGAAGGTGTAATGAGCAGTCAGCTATTCATTTGCACCAATAACAAGCCAATTTAGTACAGCTTAACTCTGTTTTATTCAGTGTGTCTGAAGCACTCCAATATGCAAAGCTGTGAAGTTCTGCCTGTCGTAACACAACACAGAGTTTCAGAAAAGGGTCAGAATTTAAAGGTAGAAAATACGAATAATTACAGTTGAAAGCAATATCCTATGATTTAACAATCCTGATTTTGACTTTTAGTATATATTTTAGCCTAATCCATGGCCTGTGCAAAACTTCATAGGCTTAACATGTCTTCATTCTATTTGTCATTTTAGCTTTTTAGTCCTTTCTAGGGCAATTTTAGGGTTTAATTTTTGTGTTGGTACACTAGTTTTTGTTTTATTTCTTACTCTTCCTTCTAGCTTCTGCTACAGTTTCATCTAAAGTGAACATCATCCAACCAATGCTGACAAATCCAGTAATAACACGTAAGTAAAGGAAATAAATTGTATTCAATAAGTTTTCAGTTTTAGGGGATGTAGACAGAGGAACCTAACAATGGGAAAAGGCACTAGTGAAGAAAGTCATAGATCATTAAGAGGCATCATAGAGTGGTTAATAAACACAGTATTGAACTGTTATCTTAGCTGGAATGAGGCCAACTATTAAAGCTCTAGCTGAAAGTAACTATAACCCTATCTAGGTTTATATATGATGAGTAACAGATAGAAGATGAGTGAAGAATGAATACACAATTTTATAATGGATATATGGACACAAAATAATGTATTAAGGTAGGCTGGTGAAAACTGTTCAATGACAAAATGAAGCTTTGGACAAGATGGTTTTCACCGCATTAAGACTGGGAATTTTAAGTTATTTTATAACAGCTTGTTTTAATTCACAGCTTCCAATCCTGCTCACAATGGTCGAGTGTGCAGCACATGGGGCAACTTCCACTTCAAGACATTTGACGGTGACATATTCTCCTTTCCTGGGCTCTGTAATTACATTTTTGCATCCCATTGCAATGCTCCCTATGAGGATTTCAACATCCAGATTAGGCGTGTAGTGGTGGATAATGCTCCAACAATCAGTCGTATCACCATGAAACTTGAGGGTGTAGCTGCTGAACTAACAAAAGGTGTTGTTATGATCAATGGTAACAGGTAAGTTTATTCATAACCCTTGTTTGGTGAGCACAGACCTTTTTTTGAAAACTTGCCAAGGGCTTGACAGGGAGGGGGACAGGAATTATGTGTTCTTCAAAAAAAATCTAACAATTTTAACAACATAGATAACAAATTATTTACTGTTAACCCCTTTCAGAGTAAATCAATCCTTCTCTTAAAGATTACCTTAGAACTAAAATTTGGATGAAAAAAATCCTGAGAAGTTTGATCCACATTCAGATCCATATTTGATGATGATGGACCATGTTATTTTTAAATCACTTTTCTTTTCACATGGCAGCATTATTTTAGAATCCATACAGATGCTGAACACCACAAGTTAATATTTTTCTCTTTAACAAAGATCTAGATCAGAAAATACCTAGCATTCTTTCTGCCTTTTCCTAGAGTTCAACTGCCATACAGCCAATCTGGAATTACAATAGAGAAAAGCAGTATTTATATGAAAGTTGTCAGCAAAATGGGCATTGTATTAATGTGGAATGAAGATGATAACATCCTGGTAAGAACTGCTCCTGGACCTGTCTACCTCTTCAGAGACCTGACGCCAGTCCCTACCTGTTTACAAGTTTCCTGTTGCCTTCTCATACTGTTGAGCAATACTTCCTTAATAAAGATAGGTCTGCATCCAGGTATTCCTGAAGAAAATTGCATGGATGTATTTCTAGAGGATAGCAGATGTCTACCTAAAATAGGGTGAAAAAAATCACTTTCATTACATCATTAACACACTGCTGTTGATGTAGGGTCTATTTGCCCCTTCAAACATAATTTTCTAGTAGAATTTTACTCTCTTAGGACTTGGTGTATACTACAGGCCACACAATCAAGGAGAGCCAGTCAATTAAGTCTTCTTCCTCCAGCTGCAGGAAGCTTCACACTTGCAACCTCTCATCCTACTTGGGGACTTCAACCACCCCAACATATGCTGGAAAAGTAGCACGGCAAGCTGTAGGCAATCCAGGAGGCTAGTGGAGTGCATTGAAGATAATCTCTTAAACCAGCTGATAGAGACCCAACCCAAGGAGGTGCAATACTGGACTTGATGGTCACTAATACAAGTGAACTCATCAGTGATACTATGACTGGAGGCAGCCTGGGCTGCAGTGGTCATGCACTGGTGGAGATCAAGGTCTGGAGGAATATGGGACATGTGAGGAGTGTAGTCAGGACCCTAAATCTCAGGAAAGCAGACTTCCAGCTCTTCAAGGAATTACTCAGAAGGATCCCCTGGAACATGATCCTTAGGGACAAGGGAGCAGAACAAAACTGGCAAATATTTAAGGATGCTTTCCATAAAGCGCAAGAGCGCTCAGTCCTTGTATTTAGAAAATCAGGCAGGAAAGCTGCTAAAGAAGAGGAGGAAACTGCACAGGCAGTGCAAGCAGGGACAGGTAATCTGGGATGTGTGTAGGGACACATCCCTGGAGGTGTTCAAGGTCTGATTGAATGGGGCCTAGGAAAGCCTGATCTAGAGGGATGTCCCTGCCCATGTCAGAAGGATTGGAAATGGGTGATCTTTAAGGTCTTTTCCTACCCAGACTATTCTATGATTCATTTTTGCTGTGGATTTGAATTTCTTTCTGAAGAATGGAGATAAGGAAGCTGAGAGCAATATAGATATTACACTGAAAACATGGGCCTGCATCAACAGTATCAACATTGTGAACTCTGCATTATAAATCAAATCCAAGTCAATACTTCATTCTATCCCCCAGGTTTGATTTAGATTACTAAATAAAATCACTTCTATATAATGAAAAATACTTCCATTCAGATGTCTTTACTATGTTTTAGGGAGTTTAACTAATTTCTGTCAATTTACTGTTCATCGTTTTAGCTGGAACTGAATGAGAAATATGCCAATCAGACCTGTGGACTTTGTGGGGACTTCAATGGCTTACCAATTTACAATGAGTTCTATTCAAACAGTTAAGTTTTTTAAATATTAAAAATTAGTTTCTGAGCTCTCCAGTATGCATTCATTTTTGTATTCTTTTAACTCTAGTACCATCGACATTCCTCTTTCCTATCCTGCTAAGTGATTTGCCCAGAAGATATGGTTCAATCTGTGTTTAAAAATATGTAGTGCAGAAATCAGATAACGTGATTTAATACTTCAAGTATAAATATAGTACTGGTGTTAACAACTGATTCTATATTTCTTCTGTGCTATAATTTTATTTACCTAATCAGCTAACCTCATAAAAATGAGCTGGATTTTGACAAATAACATAAATAAATATACCAATATATTCAATAAAACGAAAGACAATTGTATTGTCTTGTCAATATATCTATTGATTCAGTTCTGCCTTGAAATTAGTATACTACATTTGTGTGGTGAATTGCATAATATTTGTAAGACCTTTTCTTCATCATTCTATCTATTCTCAGCTTGAGCTTTTTCCTAAATCTTGTCTCACAGCAGTCTGTAACATCCAAAACGCCATTTAGGTTATTTTCTCTCTTCCCTGCACGGGCTCAATATAATCTGAAAACAATTTTTTCTTTTTCTGGTAAAAATCTTAGTTTGCATAGACATGCAATAAGCTGACAACAGTTCTCTAATGTTTACATTCTACAGCATCCTGTGCAAGTTAAGTTGAGACAGCAATGTAGTTATTCCTTTGGAAGGGATGATGATTACATTTAAAGATTTAAAGGAACTACTTGCCTTGACCAGTCTTGAGCAGAATTCTTGAGAGGAGAAAAAGATAAGAAGTAGTTGCATTGAACAAAAAACCCACCTTCATTATTAAACTTCTTTTGCACAGGTATTAAGATGACAGCCTTGCAGTTTGGGAATATGCAGAAAATGGATGGGCCAACAGAACACTGTGAAGACTCCACTTCTACTCCACCAGATAATTGCACTGAAAGTTTTGTAAGGATCTTTTGACTATTCTCTTTTTTTAAATTTCAAATTCATCTTTTTTCCCCTCTACAGCTTCAGATGGGTCAACAGTAGAAGCCCTTGTGATAGCAACTTTAAAAGGAATATAAGATTCCATCAAAGAAAAATTATACAAAGTAACAGTATTTTTAAGAAATGTTCCTTTTCATTTTCTGGAAGTTTTTAATTTTTTTTTCTCTCAAGGATGACATATGCCAGAAAACATTGACCAGCACTGCATTTGCAGAGTGTAATGACCTCGTTGATGTTAGAGAGTACATTAAGACTTGTCAAGATGACTTGTGCCACTCTGAAGAGTCAAAAAATTCCTCATGTATCTGTGATACCCTTGCTGAATACTCTCGGCAGTGTGCTCATGCTGGTGGGCATCCTCTGAACTGGAGAACCTCAAAACTGTGCCGTAAGTATCACTGGAAACAGCCTTACTTTATGCTCAGTAACTAAAAAACCAAGCAGCCCTCATATGGTTCTAAGGATTCCTGAGACATTACGGGCCATTCAAGACTTTTCCAGAGAGTTCTGCTGTACAAGTTCCAGCATAAGACTTCAGCAAAAGAGCTAGGAATTCTAATGCAAACTGGATTAAACAGTACCAAACACTTACATGGAAACTCTAATTGAAAGTCTATGCTATTTAATTAACTGGGACAGTAAAGGAAGCAAATAAAGAAGGAGAAAGAATGAAGTGCCCTTGCTTGTTATGTTCCTGTTTCTCTCCTTATCTTATGGTAGCTACAGCATTTTTTATTCTGTTATTAACTGATTGGGTCTTCACAAGTGTTTTGCTTATTTATCTCCTCTTACTTGGTAGTTAGAGTTTGCACTACTGTAATCTTCCTAGACATTTGCATGGAATTAAATATATACTAGATTATGGGGTGTGCTGTTGATAACACCATCAGCATTTGCTCCAAAACAAACTTCCATGAGATACTATTTGCCCTTCTAACAGTATCTGAAAAATGGAAATATACTAAAGCTTTAGGAACTTAAGTCTTACATTTTACTAGCAATACAGGTGTTCACAAGAAGGATGCCTTCAGTAGAAACACAGGCTTTGCTCACTTTGTGGGTTCATTACCTTGCTGTCCCCAAAAATGCAGTCATTGAGCCAGTTCGGCATCAGACAGTCATGGAAAGCACATCTCAACTGTAAAATATTGATCTAGGTAACTAAATTTGCAAATTTTGAGAACTGGCAGTGGATCTGCATTTTAGTATGGATCTACACCTAGCTGAAAAACTTAAATTAATACAAATATTTGCATACATATTGAACCAGAATTACTTTTGACTAAAGAAAACCCTCCTCATTTAAAATTTCAGCCAAGAAGTGTCCTTACAACATGCAGTACCAGGAGTGCAGCTCCCCATGTGCTGACACATGCACCAACCCTGAACGATCTCAATTCTGTGAAGAACACTGCATGGATGGTTGTTTCTGCCCCCCAGGCAAGTTTTTATGTGCTCACATCTCTAATCTCAAAGAACAACAACAGCTTACCTGTAAGATTTGGGCAGGTTCCAAGAGGTTTAAGCCTCTGTATTTGCTTTTTTTCACATCTGCAAGTGCCAAGCATTTGTCATGTCTCAGCTGAGAAAACACATCTGAATTAATTGCCAATACATGTGCAATAGAATAAGAAAGCAAGAAAGCAGAACAGCAAACAGATCAAGACTGTCTCTCAACAAGCCACCTGTGCTACAATAAGTACCTATTCCAAAGCAGGTGGAATTTAAGTATAAAAATCCTTCACTGTGCATATTGGCATCCTACTATCACCAGCATAGGTACCATGCATGAAAGATGTAGATCTGTCTAGAACATGAAATTTAAGATTTGAAACAGGCCAATATAGTGTATAGGAAATGCCTTTTTAATTGATCTAAGTTTGGGGTTTTTTTTTTAATCTAGGGACTGTATTTGATGACATCAACAATTCTGGATGTATTCCCCAGGAGCAGTGCTCTTGTATTTACAATGGCAACACCTATGCTACAGGAGCTTCTTTTACAGAGCAATGCCATTCCTGGTAACCTTTGCTACTTTTCTAACTTGCTATTTCCTCTTACATATTTAATAGGTTCAATGCTTTATTATATGTTATTGCACCATTGGTAATTGATATGTGTATTTAACCGACCACTACTGTTCCAAAATACCCCAAAAGAACATTGCTTGTTTTGTAAACAAGATCCTTAACTAGATTTGCACTCTAACTCAAGGTGATCAAAGCAAGGATTGATAACATTTAGATTTCTTATCAGTCAATTAAAATTCTTCCTGTTCACTGTGTTCAAACATCTGGACTTCTCTAAGGGGAATGAAGTTACAGTGATTTATATATTTGCAAATATTTATTTTTCCAGAGAAAGCAAGAGATAACATACCACAACCTTGATTTCACAATTACTAATCCTGTAGCTGTGCACTACCACATCACTTTAGAAAACAGATATTCCCTGCATCAGGAGTAGGTGCAGGGTTAAATGCCTTTTAGTTTCTATTATCTTTTTATAGCAAAATGGAAGATATTTTTATTTGTCATTGTGTTTTATCTTAGCTGCAAAACCCATGGAATTATTCATCCAATAGCTGTTAGTGTAGAATTCACCTGTTCAAAGAAGGAAAACAATTAATTAAGCAAAGTGAATGCATACCATTCTTTTCATGCATGTTTACAATGTTTTGGAAAGTTTTAAGCCTAGATTTGGGTCAAATGTGGGTCAAATTAGAACTTGAAGGGAAAATGCGCTGAATCTAATGTCACTGTAATTAATTTTACCACTGTAACAGGATTATTTGTTTCAGCTAATTTTATTCTGTCTCTTCCAGTACTTGTAATGGAGGTCAGTGGACCTGCCAAGACACGTCATGCCCAGGAACATGTTCAGTAGAGGGAGGTTCGCACATTTCCACTTATGATAAAAAACATTATGATCACCATGGAGACTGCACTTATGTCCTTTCTAAGGTAGGAATCAACTATTACTAGGTCATAAAGCCTTATACATTTATAGAAAGAAAAGGTAATCTCAATCAACATTTTTGAAACTTACCTCTTTTGACATACAGACCTTAACTTGCCTCTCGCTTAGCCAGATGTTTACTAAAACATATGCTGCCTTTCAATGACAATCATCAGTTAGCTATTAAGATGTCGTGCAACAGTATGTGGTGTTTATTGAGGAATTTTCAGTTCTGTGATATAGTAATTGCTAAGGAGAATAGACTTTTTAAAGTATTTACTTAGTCTACATTCTTCACTATAATTAATCCAGCTTTCGGATTGAGCTGCATAATTTTTACCATGTTACAGTATGATACGTTATTAGACCAAACGGTAGAAGTCTGAAAAATTACACTAACAATTCTGAAAGGAAAAAAACAGAATTCATAAGACTAGCATTTTTTAGTTCATTTCTGGGGAGTTCAAATGCAGAAAATTATTTCAGGTCAAATGATACATTACTATCAGATCTTGAACATTGTTAAGCAGAATTAAAAAGCTAAAAGAAATAGAAAATAAACATTAATTATAATTAAAGTATTTAATTGCAGCAATGTGTGACTAAAATGTTTTGATCTTTTAGGGGGTTTATCTGCTTGTCTTTGCTTTCTTTTCTCCCCACCTGCTCAATTCAGTTTGAAAAAAAGTGTTGTGTGTTACTGTTCTCCTGAAAATGTTTTATCTAAAATTTTTATCTAGCATCAATACCAGCTACAGAAAGATGAGAAATACAGTAGAACCGAATCCAACATTATAAGCAGGCATGAACACAAACTCCAAATATGAATATCACTAATAAAATGGAAAACCAGGTTCTAATTCTCTCATTGTTCCTAATCATTACAGAAAGCAAAAACTGAATCTGGAAGAGTTTGGATCTTCTCCAGAAACAGAAATACTTTTTCAGTGTTAGAGAAAAATTTTACTTGATGCTTCTTTAACTAACCTTTCATGAAACAACTGTTGGCTTTTCTATTTTTCAGCACTGTAAAGATGAAACATTCACCATCCTAGTAGAACTACGCCAATGTGGTCTAACAGACACTGAGACATGCTTAAAGACAGTGACCCTCAACATGAATAAAGGACAAACTGTAAGAATGCAGAATAAGCATGGGAAATTAGTATTAAAATATGGGAAACAAAGAAGGCCTTAATAGTTCAGGGAATTGCATTTCTCTCTCAAGTAGTCAGCATATGTGATAAGTACCATTTATATTTAAGCAAGAGAAAAGAAGTTTCTCTTGAAAACAAAAGAAGAGAAAAAAATTCATTTTGTTATGAAAATCAGATCAGCTGTAAATTTGGCTGTGTGGAAGTTGACTGAGTTCAAAGAAAACCTCAGGAGTTGAGAAATTCTCTTCAAAAATAATTTGTATATGGCAGGGGAAATTAGTAAAGTGAATGAAGTGGAAAGAGGGAGATGAAATCACAAAACTACCCTTTTTATTTAATATCTTTTAAATTAATATCACTGTAGTCATCACCATTACTACTCTTTGGACTGTAGTTATTCTTCACACAATTGCTTCTTGTTCTTCTTCCTTTTCAGCTCGTTGAGGTTAAACCTGATGGTGGTGTGTTTGTGAACTCAATTTACACCCAACTGCCCTTCTCAGCAGGTATGTTTTTCTCTAGCAGTCTGTGAACAATAAGCTCAAAACTTCAACTCCACACATACTTATTTTATTAAACTGTGGGAGATAAAAGGACTGTGAGTTGTTCAGAAGCTTCATGTTTGCACCTTGGTTTTCTTGAGGATATTTCCTGAGTCACACAAGTGCTTTTGAAGTGGAAGTGGGAAGAAATGGGAGACAGTACTAGCATAGCCAAGAGTTCAAATAGAAGAAAACACACTCTCCATAGCTGATCATTGTAAGGTTTACATCCTTCTTACTACCCAAAACTGAACACAGAAGTCATCTGTTTACCTCTTCTACCTCTTGTTTTCTTTTTTTCCAAGTTACCATCTCCGGGCTCACACTTCCTCAGACAGAAATTTGACTTTTGCTCTCTGTCTAAATAACAAAGGATTTTATGTGACATCTCTGACCTCTAGATCCACTTAGTTTCCCTCTCCAACAGAGCTAGGGCTCCAATGTAAACTGTACAAGCTCAGAAACAAAATACAAGTTTTTTTTTTAATGCTCAGTGCCATACTGTTTTTGCTTTTTGTTCTCTTGGAAGGAGAAATCTCCAGCTGCTTAACATTGAGACAGCAAATAAAGTTAACACCTTGGTAGTTACAAGCAAGTTCTGAACTGTAAATTGTTATTTATATTTCTGATTAATTTTCATAAAGACAACAACGGCAACAGAAATTCAGGATAGTATAATGATGCACTGTTGTCAGCATTCAGAAAGATTCAGAAAGTGATCATTCTGTTTTTTCATCTATAGCTAATGTCACTGTGTTCAGACCTTCATCATTCTTCATCATGATGCAGACAAACTTTGGTGTTCAACTTGAAATCCAAATCATACCCATCATGCAAGTGTTTGTGAGGCTGGATCCTATTTTCAAAAACCAGACCTGTGGTAAGTAAATGAAATTAAAGAACATTTTGCTTAATGTATTTTGTCTAGTATGAGCAGTATAAATTTTTCACTGCTTTTCACCAGGTCTCTGTGGAAATTTTAATAATATCCAAACTGATGACTTCAAGGCCATAAGTGGAATAATTGAAGGAACAGCAACAGCATTTGCTAATACATGGAGAACTCAAGCTTCATGCCCAAATATCCAGCCCAGTTTTGAGAACCCTTGTGCACTCAGCATTGATAATGGTGCGTCCTTCTTTCCTAGGCTTTTTTGTTCATCCCTAAGGAAAAAAAAAAACCATTGGAAAGAAAAGATAAGAAAGTAAAGGCTTATATACTTGGTAAAAATATACATCTGAAATTAGAAACACACTGGGGATAAGTAACAAAGTAAAAGAATAGTCGTAGAAACATAGCTAAAGAAAACTATATAGTCACTGACAACGGAGCGGATGTTTAAGCTGACGAGTTGATTTCAGAGGAGTGGATTGAGGACATCTTTGAAAATCTTATATTCATCCCCTTCAGCAAGTCCTTTTCTTTAGTGTTAGGTGTTAAGTGAAATAAAGTCAGGAGAAGGAGAGATTTTCTGTGATTTCAGAAGTGGTTCCATACACTAAGGCAGTGTGCTTTTGTTACTAACTAAATACAAATTTTGTATTTTTTTTCTCTTCACAGAAAAATATGCTCAGCATTGGTGTGGACTACTAACTGACAGCAAAGGACCTTTTGCTGCTTGTCACTATGCAGTGAATCCCTCTGTTTACCACACGGTACAGTGTTAAACTGCTTTTCCCTTCAGAAACAATAGAAATAGGACCATTACAAGTAGCTACAAAAAAAGGACTATTTCAGACATGTCTCTTGTCTTACACAATGCCTGTATTTCCATTTCTGTACTGCAGCACTTCTTTCTTTCAGCATGTGTTTCCATTTGTATTGTAACATGTCGGTCTGGTCTTCAAGATCCTGACTTGCTTGGAAATGGAAAGGCAGCTATTTACTCCTGGATGGCTATACGCATAGAGTAGGAAGTGTACGTAAAAGCAAGTCAAATGCTTGTTTGAATATCGGTGAATTGTTTTCTTATCAGTTTTGAAGCTTGTTACTTGGCTCAGAAAGCACATGAGATAATTATCATCTTTCTGCTATCTGTGTGTTGTCAATCATTATTTTCATGAATCATCCAGATATGGACGCTGGTGAAATGACATGTCTAGGCTGCATACTGTGACTAGAGCTTTGCATACTGTTATGAGGCATATTCATAAATAAGGTTCAGAGGAATTTGAAACTGTCAAATGTATAACAGACTTTAAGACTGCTATTTCCCAATAGTAACTGAATCTCCATTCCCTTAATTCTCCCCAGTCAGGAAACTTGGATAAGGACTGGAAAGTGATAGAGCTATGTTAGTGCTGTCTATGAGTGAGAATATCTGTAGAAGAATTAGTGCCTAAGAACAGAAAAATACTTTTTTTAAATGACAGTATTACCAGTGCTCAGACTTTGTTTTTCTATGCATTCTTAGAACTGCATGTTTGACACATGTAATTGTGAAAATAGTGAGGACTGTCTCTGTGCAGCCCTGTCTTCCTATGTGAGAGCTTGTTCTGCAAAAGGAATCCAGCTCCAAGGATGGAGGACTGAAGTCTGCTGTAAGTATTTTTAACAATCCACTTTCCTAAGAACACACATCAATAAAAACTGCTGATGAGGGATTATTTTATAATGATTTCTAGACAAATACAATAAGTGTTGAGGAAGGGATTTTGTTAAGCGCACTGCTGGAAGCATTCCTTCATCGTTCCCTTAGAAGCAATACATTCCTAGCAGGAGTGAATACACATAGATGAGAAATGTAGTTTGCTTAGAAAGGAGACTGGTGTTTTGGTAGTGCCTCCATCTCATTTTTTGCAACTTCAAATTTCACTACAGTTTTGTGTATCGCAAGTTAGTGCGGAGAAAATGTGCCATATTAGAATTACAGTACTACTAATACTAACCAAAATACTTGCAAATGAAAGGTCTCTGAAGCTGCATGCTGGGTTCCACTGACCCAGTAGGTCTGTTTTCAGTGTACCAGAGAGACATCACACCTCAAGAGGTTTAGAAGTCTTAGCAATGTATAGCAGTACCAATCAGAGGTTTCTTTCCAAAACTTCATTTTAAAAAAAAATTCTGCTTTGTAGACATCACTTACTTCACATGTACAGCAGCTTTTCAAGTCTAACTCTGGAAGTATTCAGAAATACATTTACATGAAAGATGCAACATAGGCAGAATTGTACAGTATTTTTACATGATTTTCTGCTGCCTGTGGTTTCTTTTTTTCCCTCCAGAAATTACTTTCTGGAATAAACAAACCTATTCTATTTTCTCTCAAGCAAAATATTCCACATCATGTCCCAAATCCTTAAGCTACAGCTACACCATCTCTGCTTGTCAACCCACTTGTCGGTCCCTGAGTGAACATGATGTCATATGCGACATTAAGTTTGTCCCAGTTGATGGCTGCACTTGTGTAAATGCAACGTACATGGATGAGAGTGGCAAATGTGTTCCTGCTAATGAATGCCCCTGCTACTACAGAGGATCTCCCATACCATTTGGAGAAGTTGTCCATGAAAATGGGCTTGTATGGTAAGTGAATCCTTTGCAAAACACTCAAGCAATAGTATATGTATCTTCTCATTAAAATCAGCTGCATTTAAAACTGGTCTCACCCTGCCTTGCCTGAATTTCAATACAACGCGCTGTCATTCTTTCAGCTATACTTTAAGAATACCTGGAGATACTGAGGGAGCTGACATAAGTGCTCACCAAGTTACTTTCTCTCAGTCTTAGCCGACAGCAGAGGTCCCAGTTGACTGGAAGTTAGGAGTATTGGGTGAACTACAGGCCTCTCAGTCTGACTTAAGTGCTGGGAAAGGTTATGGAGCAGATCATCTTGAGTGCTATCTTGAGTGCAGCCTGTTCAGGGTAACCAGATGTTCAGATCCAGTCAGCATGGGTTTAGGAAAGGCAGGTCTTGCTTGATCAACCTGTTCTCCTTCTATGATAGGATGACCTGCCTAATGGATGAAGGAAATACTGTGGAAGTTGTTTACCTGGACTTTTGTAAGGTCTTTTGACACCATTTCCCAAAAACATGCTCCACCAGAAACTGACTTGGATGGGTGTAGTCTTGCTGGCCAGGCCCAAAGAGTTGTGGTGAATGGAGCTAAATCCAGTTGGAGGTTCGTCACAAGTGTTGTTACCCAGTGCTCAGTGTTGGAGCCAGTTCTGTTTAATATCTTTATTATATTGATCTGATCTGGATGAGGGAATTAAGTGCACCCTCAGTAAGTTTGCAGTTGATACCAGTTTAAGCTGGATTGTGAATCTTATTGAGGGAAGAAAGGCTCTACAGAGGGATCTGGAAAGGCTGGATCAATGAGGCGAAACCAGTTCTATGGGGTCCAACAAGGTCAAGTGCTGGAGCACAATAACCCCATGTAATGCTACAGGCTTAGGAAAGAGTGGTTGAGAAGCTGCCAGTGGAAAAGGACCTGGGAGTGTTGTTTGATAGCCATCTGAATATGAGCCAGCAGTGTGCCCAGGTGACCAAGAAAGTCAATAGCATCCTGGCTTGTATCAGAAATAGTGTGACTAGCAGAACTGAAGGGGTGTTTTCCCCCTGTATTCGGCACTAGTGCAGCCCCACCTTGAATATTGTGTTGAGTTTTGGGTCCCCCAGTACAAGAAAGACATTTTGCTACCACAACATGTCCAAAGAAGGGCAAGGAAGCTGGTGAAGGGTCTGAAGCACAAGTCTTATGAGGAGCGGCTGAGGGAATTGGAGCTATTCAAGCCTGGAGAAAAGGAAGCTGAAGAGAGACTTCATCACACTCTAACACAATCTGAAACAAGGTGGCAGTGAAGTGGGTGTCAGCTTTTTTTTCTTAAGTAACAAGTGATAGGACAAGAAGAAACAACTTCAAGTTGTGTCAGGGAAAGTTGAAATTGGTTATTAGGAAAACATCTTCACTGAAAGGGTTGACATGTATTGGAATGGGCTGCTGAGGAAAGTAGTTGAGTCACCAGTCCTGGAGGTATTTAAAAGCTGTGTAGATGTGGCACTGAGGGACATGGTTTAGTAGTGGACTTGGAAGGGCCTGGTTATGGGTTGGACTCAATGATCTTAATGTTCTTTTCCAATCCACATGATTCTAAGAATTTTTATTTCCAGACTAAGAGAGCAATTGTACTCAGGTGCATTTTCTATTTAATTCCATGATTTTTCAAGCATAAAATCATGACAACATCAGCAAAATACTCATTTCAACTTATGATTTTTCCTACTAAGTAATAATGGATATCATACGAAAAGCATCATTGTTTGTGATATTGCAGGAAATTCTTTCCTGAGATTGCATAACAGCATTCTGAAATTCCTTTGAAAACTCTGAAACTTGATGAGAGAATTAGCTCTCAATCTCAATATATGATTTGAGAAGAGAAAAAAATGTTTTCCCTCCTCTTACAGCACTTGCATCCAGGGAAGACTGAATTGCATTGGAGCGCCCAATCCAACTCCAGGTAAAAAAAAAAAAATCACCTTCTCTGTGCCAGATTTGGACTGAAATAGTTGATAGAATTAATTCTTCTTAATGGATTTTTAAATAATAGAAATATTTCTCAGTTAGTTATAGTGCAACAGTTATAAAAGACAGGCGTGAACCTGTCATTGTTGATTAAATATAAGACCTCTTTTTCATAAAGATTTTTTCTGAAATACTGTGGGATTTTTTCTGGGATTTCAGTGTTCTGAGTGAATCTACATAGCAGATTGAATAGGGATAGTAATCCCTACTAACTGAAATACACAAGTTCCAAAAAATTTATAGATGTTTTTAAGAGCTACAGATGTAGGATAAACACTCAGCCATTTCTTACTGCTCTCGCTTCTTTCTTTCTTTCTTTCCTCTAGTCTGTGAATCTCCCATGGTCTACTTCAACTGCAGAAACGTCACTGCAGGAGTAATTGGAGCAGAATGTCAAAAAAGTTGCCAGACTCTGGATATGCAGTGTGTAAGTATGTCCTTGATGGATTAAATGGTGTTTCCAGATATTGCCTTTGCTCTTGGTGCTAAAGTGATTGATCTAACTGTTCTGTTCCAAATCTACAATACAGGTACTTTGTTCATATTACAAAAGCCTAAAACTATGCTATGATGCAATAACGATGAGACCCTTAAACCAAAATATAATAAAGTAACATACAATTTAAATAATAAAATTGTGTCTACCTTTCTTCAGCTACTGCAGGCAACTTTAATTAGTAGGGAAAATACCTAGGGCTCCGCCAAACATTTACTTCTTTAGGAGAAAATTATTGCCTATGAACCGGCTAGGAAAAATCATGTTTTCTCATATCATGGTGCAATTGTGAATTTCTTGCACATCTAATTATACTACTCCACCTAGGTGCATGGTAGCCACATGCCATTTCACAAATAAGTACCGTAAGAGGCAAACAGATTTCAGTGTAACTCAACCAAATCAAAATTAATAGTACTTACTTTCTTTTTAAAGATCCATTCAATCACAAATCACCCTCTACAAAGTACAAGGCTTCTTCAGTTAACACAGAGCAAGACTTAAAATTAATATATTTCAGATTTCACAGACTCCATCAGAGCAATCACAATTGGCATATACAAAACATTTATCTTTAACATAAATAACTAATAATTAGGTTAATAACTTCCCTTTTGTTCCATTGTCCTGTAAGTACTTCATAGTGCTGTCCCGTTTAAGCTGGGCAGCAACAAGACCATATAAAGACATTTTATGAGAATTTAATCTTCCTTTTTCAATTGTGATTATTTCATTCTGAAATTATATCTTCCTCTTGACTTTTCCAGTATAGCACACAATGTGTGTCCGGCTGCGTGTGCCCAGATGGGCTTGTGTTAGATGGCAATGGTGGTTGTATTCCTGAAGAGGAATGTCCATGTATTCACAATGAAGCCATGTATCAACCTGGGGAAAAGATCAGCGTTGACTGTAACACTTGGTAAATATTTCCTCAGAAGCAGCATTCCTGGTTCCATCATTTGCCTTTCCAAAGATCTTAAATAGTACAGCAGTGAGGAAAGGTTTTGTTTGCACATTTCATTATTGATGGGTCTTTTAGTTTTGGGTTAAACAGTGTGAACCAGTTTCCCTCTGATGTAGGTAGGTGGCCAAAGCATAGAATGGGAGGAAATCTTTGGGACTACAGTGTCCATTAAGTATTATCCTAATCTGCAGTTAATGCATTCAGAGTAGCAGAACAGAATTTTCCTATGATTGTAAGAATATTTTAACTCCAGAATCAATATAACATATAATATATAACAGGGATGAGTTGCCAAAAAAACACCCCAAAAAAACAAACAAAAAAAAAAGAGTTGTTAGGATATATCTACACAAAATACTGAGTTGTTTTATTATTAAAATGTTTTATTCTCACTCCTAGTGTATGTAAGAATAGGAAGTGGGAATGCACTGAAGATCAATGTCTGGGCACTTGTGCTGTTTATGGAGATGGTCATTATAATACCTTCGATGACAAAAGGTTCAGCTTCAATGGAAATTGTGAATACACACTAATCCAGGTACTGATAATTAGCAATAGTAAATGAGATGTAAACTTGATCATGTGTAAAACATAATACATTTTAAATGTTATTCTCTACTCAGGACCACTGTGGGAAGAGTGGCACAGCCAATGGGACCTTCAGGGTTATCACTGAAAATATTCCCTGTGGCAACACTGGGACGACTTGCTCAAAATCTATCAAAGTTTTCTTAGAGGTACGAAGGTTTTGCATACACATCAGTTTTGTTCTCCATCTGTTTACTGCTTAGGAAAAGCCTATATATCCATTGCTTCAAGGAAGACAGAAAAATAGTTTTAGAAGTAAATCAACTTGTAAGTTAAATTTAAATCAGATTCTGGTGAAATATTTGGTAGAGTTTCACAGCTTTCTATTTTCCTTTTCCCACCATAACTTACAGCACTTTTGGGCAAACTACAGATCTACAGGAAAGTTGTCTTTAGCATAACTTTAGACTATCATGTCAGAAGATGTTTTTTTTTCTGTGCAATGTAGTTCCTCTGTGACTACCAAAACACCCTTTTTCACTTATGCCATTTAAAACACCTTTTTTACTACAGTTCCAGGAACCTGAGATTTGAACTATTCAGTTTTGATTATATGTTTTCATTGTACAAATTGTTTGTAGTACTCTTAAAAGCAGAAAAGCAGTTTTATAACCACAGCTGCACCTACTGAGTTAATTTCTAATCACCTCTTCCTCCTGTTTCAGAGCTATGAACTGATACTTGGAGAGGAGCATGTCAGTGTTGTAAAGAGAGGACAAAATGACAAGGTGCCATACACAGTCCGCTATATGGGTATGTACTTGGTAATTGAAACCAAAAGTGGACTGATCCTCATGTGGGACAAGAAAACAAGTATCTTCATCAAGCTCAGCCCTAATTTTAAGGTGAGAAACTGATAGTTGAATGGCAATTTACAGTCCAGATGTGGACTGCATGCAAATTTTGTTCAGACACTTATGAAATCCCAAACTGATGATGTCTCTAGTACTCCTGCAGGATATCTCATGTTGGTTTGCATTCCTCTCGTGCCTCAGAAAACCATATAGAATCATAGAATCACCAGGTTGGAAGAGACCCACTGAATCATCAAATCAAACCATTCCTACAAATCTCTAAACCATGCACCTCAGTGCCTCGTCCACCCGCACCTTAAACAGCTCCAGGCAAGGCGAGTCAACCACCTCCCTGGGCAGCCTGTTCCAGTGCCCAATGGCCCTTTCTGTGAACATTTTTTTCCTTAAGTTGAGCCTGAACCTCCCCTGGCAGAGACTGAGGCCATTCCCTCTTGTCCTGTCCACTGTCACTTGGGAGAAGAGGCCAGCTCCCTCCTCTCTACAACCTCCTTTCAGGTAGTTACAGAGAGCAATGACATCTCCTCTCAGCCTCCTCTTCTCCAGGCTAAACTACCCCAGCTCTCTCAGTCGCTCCTTGTAAGACTTGTTCTCCAGCCCCTTCACCAGCTTCGTCGCTCTTCTCTGGACACGCTCCAGAGCCT